>JASANE010014316.1:0-62069 GCA_030248225.1 Trileptium ribeirensis
GCAAGCGAAATGCGTCAAATTTGTTGCCGTAATTTTTCAGCAAAAGGTAAAAAGCGAAAAAGTCGAGAAATAAGTCCGACTATCGAATGCGAATGGGAACGTGTGTTTATATGGGATCTTGATGATACGCTAGTTATTTTCAATTCGCTCATTGACACTCAGTATGCTCAAAAGTTTAGAAAAGTTAGCAAAGAATTTTATATTATTGACTGCTTATAATGTGATAAGTTTGAGGACGTGTTCACATTGCATGAGCTCCGGATTTTGATATGAATTATGGTCACATTGCATCCGCCGTAAGATACGACAAGAGTACGTGTCTATCGTGTGATATATCTATGTTGACTATATTTCTTCAAACAGTATAATACAAATCGAGTGGGATAAGATTGTGCATGCGTACATGCAAACAATGTGTACACGTCCTTAATGTTAATTAGAATGTAAAGTATATTCCCATACATGCTGACGTTCCGAGACTGGGGTTAGGAGCCAGGCTTTGAGGGGAAAGGTCATCTAGATGTATTCCAGAGGGTTGCTGAAAGTGTTGCCAACCTCAACTTCCCCGCATCGACGATACATTTTTGCCAATTTTTTCTTAAAAATTTTCTTGTGACTTCGGGACGTTAAAGGAGCGGTGAGTTTTTCCTCTTTCACCCCTGTTTCGACGTCCCATGACTATTTCCCCGTAAAACGTGCTTGGATTTACAGCATAAAATCTCAAAATTTCAATTGAGGCGCTTTTTAATATGGCAGAAGGAATATTCTGTATCCAAGAAACGTAGCTACTTCAAACTTGAGTTCTTGGTGACAGGAATTAACAGTCAAACCACTCTCAAGAGTTTAACTGTGCTAATGGACAGGATGCCGAAAGTAATGATGGTCCAGATTCGCAGGTTGTATTTATACAACATCACGTATTAAAACTGACATTTTCTGATTAAACTGCTATTAAAAATGTCATTTGCCATCCTGGCCACGTAGCTTCTTCAAGCTGGAGTTCTTGGTGACGGTAATTAGCAGACAAGCCGCTCTGAAGAGGCTAACCATATTCGGAGCAGGCGTTAGTGTATCCGTAGCCGCAATTCTGAGCACTCACAAGTAAAGAAGCCTGTCACAAACTACATTTTTTGGCGCAAAAAATTACCCTAAATATAACCAGCTACGAGTTCGATATTTTCAAATTTGCGACCGTTTGACTTCCAGACCCGTCATATATTCTGAAAGATTAGAGTTTGAATTAGTTTCCAAAAAATGCTTTCTGAAAATGAAATACTATGGATTAGGGGCCTTGCTACGTTGGGGCACTGTGGGGTTACTCACACCATAGCCTGGTCCAGTTAGACCATCGTTGTGGGGGCACTCACAACGGTTTGGGTGCCACTCACACCATAGTTGGAGGGGCCACTCACATGATAGAGCAAGCGCTGACCGAGTTAGCAACTAGGATACAGAAAGTAATGATGTTGAAGATTCGGAGGTTGTATTTCTATAATATCACGTTGAATAATTGACATTGCCTTATCCAACTTCTTTTACAGTATAAATCTTGTAAGATTGCACCACTTGGCTTAGATATAATTACAATATATCTCAAAATCCGTAACACATTTTTTCCTAAAATGTATCGTACGATACCGTGATTTGGGCCACATGATGGGATCATATTTCTATCTGATCTTTGTAGTACGGCATCTTATATTAGTCACGATTGCAGCAAAGCGACAACTGTCCGCTTTTCCTTCTTTGTCTACCATGGTGTCTTGATCAAAAGTCTGGGTAACACTACCCTTGTTTTAGTTTTGATCAATATGGGATGCCGTGATCTATTCAAACAATGTCATGGATTGGGCTTAATATAATAGTCCTCAGCGTGAACTTCGGTCTTAAAAATATTATGCCCAGCGTAATTAAAGCTATTATATTTATATTTGGTATTTTTCTATTAATGCTGTTATAAATTCGGCACAAGTTTGCAATTTGCATTGCAAACTTTGTTATAACCTGAGTTTTTGTCGGTTGGTTGGATAAATTTGATTGTAGTTGCTAATTTCGTTTTTTGCCGAGTTAAATTTTAGAATCCAAGAGAATGCTTAAACGTTGGCTACGAGCTGCGAAATATATTTATGGCAATTGGTGATCCTCACTTTTTCTTTCAAGAGCTACAAGTAAGTTCGTAGTTTCTATTGTTTTTAATACATTTCATTATATATTTTTTGAATTTGTTAAAAAATACTATTAATATATGTATATACAATTTATTACCGTTGGCTTTACCCTTAGGAAATAGAAGATATTAATATGGAGAAAATAGAGGTTTCAACCCTGTGATTGGTGAGCTCTACGATGAACATGGTCGTATATTGTGTTACATAGTAGGCAAGGGTAGGCGTCACATAGCAATCATGCAATTGATTATGGCAGGTTCTGTATTAAAACAGGGTACACACACCATCAAATGTACAAAAGTGAAAATATAAATTTCTTTTAAAAATAATCAAAATAGATCACATAGCTAGCGGTTACAATATTTACGCTATATACTCAAATAATGCAACTCAAATTATTCAGCATCCATTCGACGTACTTGGCTAAATTATTTTCTATTAGGAGCACTTAAAGGTACTGCTTCTACGACAGCTTTATTTACCTGGTTCAACCAAACCCCAGGTCCACCGGATTGATCCTTGCTCAAAATAGCATGGGTAACCATGGCAATTGGCACTTGAATCGTTGCAGTAGGATAGTTATCCATCAAAGACCGTGCCGATTGAATAAAGAATCACCGAATCATGCAGACATGTCTTAAATACAACAAGAGAAGGCGATAAATAGTTGTTGGTAACATATTCCAATAATTCACAGAACTGTAAACAAACGAACGAATATTTACCAACGTCAATTCGTGGCTTAATAAGTGTACGAAGTTTCAGTGATACACTACTTATTCTATTTTCACCAACAAAGCTAAACAATCTGTATGATCTGTTGTTCAAGTTCCAGTGAACTAATTTGCATAATAATATAAGATCCGATCGAACACGTCTTGCTTTTAACAGGGATTAGGTGTAGAACGTCAGACGATGCGAATAATCCAGACTTCTAAAGCCCGGAACGATTCGGGTGAAATGACGCTGTACTGACCCTAGGGCTAAAATATCTCGCAGTGGCAAGAACACCACGCCGGCACCGCATATTCTACGACAGATCTTACTGGTGCTAATTAGGGCCCTGAAAAAGGTTCAACATAGCGAGTAGAAGACACACACCCGTACAATAACAGAGAAGGTCACCGTGAGTGTTTTGTTGTCGTTTTAAAAATTGGAAAGCTTTGGACTCTGCCAATACAAGCTTCTTTTCGTTTATTCTAGACCACGTGGTACAAGTTTTGAGACACATTTATTATATGTATGGACTATGTTGCTGCACATATTTGACACAAAATGCAAACACGCTAACGAAAACGAGATGCTCTGGTTTGTTTTCTGTCAGTTTCTTTGTTCCAGTCAAAAAGAAGTTCTTAAGTCCAGTTATTACATTCGTTTAACGTGTAAACTACTGAGTTGTCATCACTCGTACACGACGCTTCGCAAATTACACCGTCTGAAATGGAATTATCTTCGTCTGAGAAAACTAAGTCTAACAAGTTAGGACCACACGTAGGTTCCGTAACAAACTGTGTTAAGCCGCAGTATCTCATTGTATTCACTAATAGGCCAAGCAAACCCTGAGGGGCCAAAAGTAATGCATGCAATGCTGTTCTCGATATCCACAGCCTAAGCTTAGGTCTTTATATGAGGCACACACTAGCTTAAATCTAAATCGAGGAGCTGTCGCTCCCCGAACCCCTGTTCTAAGCTTTTCTTTTATCGGACGATATAGCGTATTGTTTCTCCGGGTTACCTGGCCCCATAAATTTATCATATCTCTTGGCCAAAACGATGCTGACCAGTCTATTTCCAGTATGTTAAAATCACCAGTTACAACAACCAAATCGTCCTGACAGTCTTCACAAAACTTACATATTACATTAAACAACTATTTGGGTTTAACGTATTGTTTGGATGTAGTATTGTGCCACCACGTCGCTGGAAAGAACGATGTCATAGAAACAAGTGATAACCTGGAATCCTAATTTCACTATCGAAAATCGTGTTATTGAACCATGTTTTTCTTAGGCACACATTATCAAAAGAAAATATCACGTTTTAGTCGCAGACACCTGTAGTTTCGTTAGGCCCGGCTTGATGTAGACCTTGTTGAACGATGAGCTATTGTATATATATGCCTGTTAGGGATCAGGCTTCAAACAACACTATGTTTCAGGCTAATATAAGCTCTTTCTGGTATTACCGTTTGTAGCCAGGTTATAACCGAACAGATTTAGTTCAAATTTTCACAGCGGATGTACCCTTAGGCGGCGTCCTAGTGGAAACAATATCGATGGGATATACGCTCGTACAAGGAAAGACACCGGTGAAATCGAAGCAAATTTTGTTGGGTCTTATCGGTGATAGATGTCAAACTTATTTATATAATAGCGGTAGATGCAAACTTAATATACCATTCGAATCGCAATGACGAGCGTAGTATGGTGTCATTAATTTGTTCATGAATAATGGAGTTATGATACCTTATATGAAATACTAAGCCTTAGCCTAAATGTTAACTATCAATTCAACTGATTTTGAAAACCGTTTGACTGAGCTCGTCAATTCGTTCGAATGCTATGTAAAATTATGCATATATTGTGAGAAAAAAATTCCCGCAAGTTTTTTTGTAAAGTAAAATCGAAAAAATATCATAAATTATGATTCTAATGTAGATTTTATAAACGCCCTGAAGAGGAGAGTTAAAAGGTACCAAGAATATAGGTGTTGCTTCAAAATTACCATTTTGTGGTTAGAGGCATATAATCTAAAGAGCTCATTTTGCCATTACAGAATATAACTTGTTAAAAAACTGATTTGATTTCGCTTATATTTTCACAGACATAATCGCTCCATTCAGAAGTGTGTCATCATCAATGCTCCCTTACAGTTTCATGACGGCCAGCATAAAATTATTAGTTAGTAATGTATCTAAGTAAAACTAAGTTAAAGCTATGAACCCAGCGGTCTCAGCGCAGCATCTAGTTAATTTCAACGTTCCATGTTCGAAATTAACCAAAAAATACATTTCGGCTGGAACATACACAGGATTTCCTGAATTCTCGTGTTAGCTGGAACCATTGAACATTAAATACCAGTCTATTGCAGCATTCGAACGAGCGACATTTAAAAACATCGAACGAATAGCAATAACTACCAAGAAATGTTTATCTCAAACTCGCTAAAATTACTTTTATATTTTGGCTAAAAATTCTGAATTAAAAAAATCGTATCTCAATGTATTCAAAATATAAGAAGACTGACCAAAACCTAATCAAAACTAGGCAATAGTCGCTAACGGATAGCGCAAACTTGGCATATCTTACGGTTATATACTCTGAACGCTTGGTTTTACATATGAATTAAAAATTTTTGTTTGAGAAGTTTTCAAATCCTACTAAAAAAACTCGCGTACAATAAAAATATAAAAAAACTGTACAACTCTAGCTGTAAAATGGCGTCATTGACAACCAGAAAACAATAGATCTTGATTTCAGACAGCAAGAAAATATTAGTCTTCGCTGATAAATTACGAAAGTATGAATTAGAAAATGCAAGATGTAGAAAAATATTGGTATATGATTTTTGGAATTTCTTGAAATTTTGACCTGGAAATCTAAACTTGTAAACGCAGCGTAATTATAAAATTTAAAGAATTTGGCATAACTGCAATTAATAATTTACAATACCTTGTTTGAAATTATAGTGAAACTACTATTAACAATCACAATAGTTTATAAATGCTATGTTCAAATGTTCAAAATATTAATCCGGTATAGTATGATCAAAGGCTTGCTATTGCATTATCAAAATTTCTATCTCTTATATTTTTCTATCAATTTATCTTATATTGCTCTTCCATATTATGCTTTCATTACAATATTGTTATTTCAGGACTGTGATCAGGTTCATATTGATGATTTAGCAGCAGACGATAACGGACAGGATCTCAGGTTAGCAATACTAATAGTTCGTTAAGGCGATTGTAGCTTTTTATAATTTTATTTAGCATTTGTTTATATCAGGATGTTATTTCTGTCTAACTATTATCTATCCAGCTGCCGAATTTTTACATGAGTAATTTCGGGTTACCTAGTGATAACACGGAAATTGATCAAGAACATTAAGTGATTTTCAAGTTCCCACGAGTACAGAATTTGAAACCAGTTGATGCACGACAATGAAATAAGACGTCAATCGGTTGGCAGTGTTCAAACATGTGAACAATTAATATTTACCATAAGTCTGTAATAGATCTTGAAAATGGACGATACGCTCATGCCACATATATGTTATATACTTTGTCGGATGGCGCCGCTCGATTTTTGTCCAAATTTTAGTGTTGGAGAAATTTCATAGTTTTGCCCTGTTTCTGCAACTTTCCGTCTTGCCCTCCCTCCAACTTGTTATATACTTTGTCGGACGGCGCCACTCGATTTTTGTCCAAATTTTAGTGTTGGAGAAATTTCATAGTTTTGCCCTGTTTCTGCAACTTTCGGTCTTGCCCTCCCTCCAACTTGTTATATACTTTGTCGGACGGCGCCACTCGATTTTTGTCCAAATTTTAGTGTTGGAGAAATTTCATAGTTTTGCCCTGTTTCTGCAACTTTCCGTCTTGCCCTCCCTCCAACTTGTTATATACTTTGTCGGACGGCGCCACTCGATTTTTGTCCAAATTTTAGTGTTGGAGAAATTTCATAGTTTTGCCCTGTTTCTGCAACTTTCGGTCTTGCCCTCCCTCCAACTTGTTATATACTTTGTCGGATGGCGCCACTCGATTTTTGTCCAAATTTTAGTGTTGGAGAAATTTCATAGTTTTGCCCTGTTTCTGCAACTTTCCGTCTTGCCCTCCCTCCAACTTCTTATATACTTTGTCGGATGGCGCCACTCGATTTTTGTCCAAATTTTAGTGTTGGAGAAATTTCATAGTTTTGCCCTGTTTCTCTAAGTTTAGGTCTTTTTGTCCCTCCCTCCAACTTTTGTTCTGCTCATCCAATATTGGTTCTGCCGCCGCTGCAGCTTACCTCCTGGCCGCCCACAACAAAGTGGAACAAATGAACCAAAAATGGACACATCATTCCACACTACACTAAGCGTAACGTTGTGGTGCTACCCGGGTGTCTAGGGTCTCTAGTTTTCCTCTTGATATTACAAGATGCAAGTAATTTACACTTTCTAAATGTTTCTGAAGTTTTCTGGAGTTTCCTAAAGACGCCATCTTGTCTGTTTACTCAATGAAATGGTGGCATCGCGAGGATGGGGAATACTTGGTATTGTTCCAAAAACGCTATATACTTTGTTGTACAAACAAAACCCAACCTAACGATCAAGGAACTTGTTTGTTTTCAAAAGGCTCGTGTTTTGGAATGGATGTATTGTGTCATTCTTAAGACAATAAAAGTTCTGTATGATTACGGCAAATTTTCATGTTAAGGCAAATTTTGTTTAAAAAATTATTCCACTTTTTGAAAAGAAAATTAAAGATATAAGAAGCTTCAGTGAAAACAACTTCGTGTTTAGGCGAAATTGGGCATAGCGTGCAATTTAGCAGTGGCATTCTGCCTTTATAAAACTTCACGACCTATTGGCACGCTGATCGCTGCTACCCGTCTAAGCAGCGCTGAATGCGGGGCAGCCGATACTTCCACAAGAGTCATTGGTGAATCTCCAGATATTTTTGTGGGTAATATCATCAGACATTCACATCATCATACAAGTTTGAAGTACAGGAGTATGCCGAATGTCATACTTAATTTTACGTGTCAACTTTCGATTTCAGACACAAAAAATAACTTAACACACCGTCGAAACCATGATAATTTTAACCTAGCCGCTTTTGGTTAGGCCGTGCTCGATAATTCAGTTTTAATTAAATCTAAAACTAATTCAAGCAATATTTGAGCAGCATTCCTTCGGTGAATCCCGGTTAAAGCTATGTAGAAATATTTTTCATATCCAATTAATGTTGGGCCGCGTCTATTTAATGCTTCAAATTTGAGCAACATTTGTGTATGCGGTCAAACTTAAATCACTTTTGACTTATAAAATGGCGTGGCTATGTAAAAGCATGTTTTTTAAATACTGGCCAGTGACATCCAAACATGAACTGCATAATCCAGCGGAGAAAACTTTCACAATATGTGCGTAGTACGCTATTAATACCAATCAAACTGTTCAATGTTTCAGTATGAGATTATTTTCTTTCAAATAAAATACTTTAGTTTAAAAGCCGAAAATAAAATTTACTTTTCGTTTTAGTCTAAAGGAAGATGTGACTTGATTTGCGAAATTGTGATGTGTTCTATTTTTTCAGAGATTACAATTTCAGCACCGATGGTTTTCTCCTCAATAACAACAACTCTTGCAATGGAAGCAGCGGTTCTTCATTGATGAGTAGCGCGAACACAGGCGCTGCAGTTGCTGCAGCAGCAGCAGTAGGCCTATGTCTACCTCCTCCGGGATCAACACCTGCCACTGGTGTTCCAAATATCTCGACAGCAACCGCCGGAGGAACGACCACTGGTATGCGAGGTGGAATGGATTGGATGCGAAAATTGGCGTTTCGCTATCGCAAAATCCGCGACTTATACAATGTTTACAAGGATTGTCCTGAATGTAAGTGTCGGATGCAATTTTTCTGTAAAACTGATATGGATTAAGATTTAGGACTTTTTTTGGCTAAAAACATGGTTTTTGAAAATGATTTTTTTAAATGATTAGTTCTACTTATTGTAAATGACAATAAAATAACCAGTGTTCGATACCAACATAGCAACGCAATATTACAAAAATACGATTTTGACTGCACTTTATAATGCCGCGTCGCAGTGTATATGTCGTCAATTTGTAAATTATTATGAACTAAACAGGCTAAATTTTTGCAAAATTCAGTAGGTCGCGACCTCACTGCGTTCAGCCTTTATATTTTCATTTCCCCAAACCTAGGCAAATTTGAAATCACTGATAAGATTTCGACAGAGATCTGTTGGAACTCTCATTTCATTGGATCAATCACAACTACTCACGTCGCCTTCGAGAATTCATTTCATGCCCCAAATTTATACTTTTTGCACTAAAAACACCGAAATCAACCACATCACTGATTTTGCTTTTGGATCGGATCCGAGCACAGCAAACCTACGTCCACTGAATATTGAAGTTCCATCCAGAAACTTATTTTGTAAATAAAACATTTGTTTACAGTAAAGTAACATTTGGTAACTGTACCAAAAATCTTTGGCGCTTGGAACA
Organism: Trileptium ribeirensis; assembly: GCA_030248225.1. Taxonomy (NCBI): domain Eukaryota; kingdom Metazoa; phylum Nematoda; class Enoplea; order Enoplida; family Thoracostomopsidae; genus Trileptium; species Trileptium ribeirensis. The sequence goes on from JASANE010014316.1 coordinate 9,402, forward strand.
GATACATTCTTCGACGTACTCGTTAACTGTTAGACTGATTCTATTCAATGAGGAGTAGCATCACGTGGGTTGGGACGAGAGTGGTTACTAAAACAAGAATTAACAATTACGTTGTGGTCACACGTTGACCGAGGTCCGAAGTCCTAGGCTTGTTGGGCCTCCCTGGTGGCGGTCCATCTGGTCGGCGACGTTGTGCCGTATCTTCAGCGCACCCAAAAAGCACATATAGGTTCGGTGCCTACGGCGTATCCAGTGTGGGGTTCGGGTAAACTGTCAGGAGGGGTTGCGGACATCAGAGAGTAGCTTGCCGCGAGCATGTATGGTTTGGGCATGCTTATAAATGACCTGTTAAGGCTTCATCAGAAATCCTGAAGGATCCTGAAATTTGAGCAGCAATTACTTATAAATTACCAAAAGTTTGACCATTGCAATTTTTCAAAAAATCTTCCTGGGGTTAATTTAGAGTAACAAAATTTGAAGAAAAATACAGTTTTCATTGAAAATGTTGTCGTGGAAATCATGGAAACATAATATACAATTAAGACCCCCAAGCCATATTTACCATGCTTCCGTGAGGCCCCACACAACCTCCCTTTTCCACGTGCCGTGATTAAAGCTACAAAAGTATGGAGCAAAATCCGGTAAATTGGGAAAATTATCAGAAAAGTCGTGGAGAATGAAGAAAATTATTGGTTACCCAATGCCTGCAACCCTACTCCACCTACCTGCCCCGCCTATGCTATAGAAATTGTTATATTATAGTGAAATGTTCATTTGGTCACGGTCAAATTGTCTATATTAAAATGTTGGCGGATATATTACAAATGCATTTATATAGAATAGATATGGTGAATTTTTTTTTAATTCGTACCAAGCGATCTTACTATAAGCGCATACCACTGTGATATGTTTGTTTTGATGTATTTTTAGCTCTTATTCCACAGTCGACTGTCAATCAAAATAACATCCACGTTTTAGCCAGTGTTCGATCTGAAGTAAATGCACTGACCAATAATTGGGTAAATGCGGCACTTCGGACATCACAATTGATAGCATCGAGGTAAATTTGTTATAATATTCTACTTATAACCAAGGATCCGCTTCGATCAATTTTATTTTGAAAAAAGTATTTCATTATTTTAATTTTAGACAAAACAATCACTGACAGTGAATACCTTCGAATGTATTTACGTACACCCATATATATAACCATTGCAACCAACAGAGTCAGTACTAATTGAAGCATTTGCATTTAATGATATTTCTCTTATTTGCGTGAAAGTATTAACATTAAATATTTAGAGTTTTAGCAAACAAGTCCGCGCGTAAACCAAAAATGTGACTTGGATCGCTTGGATATCCTCTACATGGATTTGCTTAGAAGTTAAATTACAATACTCGATAAATAAAATCTGGTTAATGTTTTACCGCACTAATATGGATTTTTATTTCCAACTTACGATGGGCGATAGTGCACTTAAATCGCGAAACTGAACCAGTTTTGTAATAAGGCAATAGTCATATAGAAAAGAAAGATACCTCATATTAGCATTATTAAACAAATATGTACCTTTAACAAATCTATCAGTCTACCCGTATCAATGAAAAAACCATAAAAACAGCAAGCATAAATTTTTGTCACATAAATTTCTCTAACTCGCGAAATCGAATTAACAGACTGGATTTCTAGTCAAAATCAACAAACGCAGCAGCTAAGAATGTGCAATGAACCCGAATCATCAAGTAATGTTTTTATTTAAGCATAGTTGCTGATCCCTGGGGCGATGCGTTCTCCCCAAACATCTGATAATCGTACATTATTGTAAAATACTAGGCAAAATATTTCTCCGTACATCTAACATCCCCTCCCATCCCAAATTTCTCGCATCTATCTAAATTTTAGAAGGAATCTGAACCACCGTATTTCAGCTATTTCTCGCATCTATCTAAATTTTAGAAGGAAACTGAACCACTGTATTTCAGCTATTTCTCGCATCTATCTAAATTTTAGAAGGAATCTGAACCACTGTATTTCATCTATTTATCGCATCTATCTAAATTTTGGAAGGAATCTGAACCACTGTATTTCAGCTGTTTCCCGCATCTATCTAAATTTTAGAAGGAATCTGAACCACTGTATTTCAGCTATTTCTCGCATCTATCTAAATTTTAGAAGGCTTCTGAACCACTGTATTTCAGCTATTTCTCGCATCTATCTAAATTTTGGAAGGAATCTGAACCACTGTATTTCAGCTATTTCTCGCATCTATCTAAATTTTGGAAGGAATCTGAACCACTGTATTTCAGCTATTTCTCGCATCTATCTAAATTTTAGAAGGAAACTGAACCACTGTATTTCAGCTATTTCTCGCATCTATCTAAATTTTAGAAGGAATCTGAACCACTGTATTTCATCTATTTATCGCATCTATCTAAATTTTGGAAGGAATCTGAACCACTGTATTTCAGCTGTTTCCCGCATCTATCTAAATTTTAGAAGGAATCTGAACCACTGTATTTCAGCTATTTCTCGCATCTATCTAAATTTTAGAAGGCTTCTGAACCACTGTATTTCAGCTATTTCTCGCATCTATCTAAATTTTGGAAGGAATCTGAACCACTGTATTTCAGCTATTTCTCGCATCTAGCTAAATTTTGGAAGGAATCTGAACCACTGTATTTCAGCTATTTCTCGCATCTATCTAAATTTTAGAAGGAATCTGAACCACTGTATGTCAGCTATTTCTCGCATCTATCTAAATTTTAGAAGGAATCTGAACCACTGTATTTCAGCTATTTCTCGCATCTATCTAAATTTTAGAAGGAATCTGAACCACTGTATTTCAGCTATTTCTCGCATCTATCTAAATTTTAGAAGGAATCTGAACCACTGTATTTCAGCTATTTCTCGCATCTATCTAAATTTTGGAAGGAATCTGAACCACTGTGTTTCAGCTATTTCTCGCATCTATCTAAATTTTAGAAGGAATCTGAACCACTGTATTTCAGCTATTTCTCGCATCTATCTAAATTTTGGAAGGAATCTGAACCACTGTATTTCAGCTATTTCTCGCATCTATCTAAATTTTGGAAGGAATCTGAACCACTGTATTTCAGCTATTTCTCGCATCTATCTAAATTTTAGAAGGAATCTGAACCACTGTATGTCAGCTATTTCTCGCATCTATCTAAATTTTAGAAGGAATCTGAACCACTGTATTTCAGCTATTTCTCGCATCTATCTAAATTTTAGAAGGAATCTGAACCACTGTATTTCAGCTATTTCTCGCATCTATCTAAATTTTAGAAGCAATCTGAACCACTGTATTTCAATTATTTCTCGCATCTATCTAAATTTTGGAAGGAATCTGAACCACTGTATTTCAGCTCAAGCAAGTAGTAAAATTAAGACGCCTTAATTCTGTAATGTGTAACCAGCAATGAAATTAGTTTTTTCTCTGAATAGTTTTTTTGTAAACTTTTCGATATACGACTTTTTACGTCACCTAGTTTGCACAGCTTCAACAAGCATATGAATCAGTCGCCACTAATTTGAATTATGTTTCTATCTGTTCTAGAAATTCAGTAATAACATGCAGTTCTGCTGATTTTATACTGAAAAGTAAATTTGATATTTATAGCAACAGCGTCATTCCGCTGTCTCTAAAGGAATATAAGGAAGAGTAAACTGAATAGCTGGAACATGTAACCTTTAGATTCCAATGTACACCATCTAGACAGCTTGATCACCCCTTTCACCCATTTTTTAGTATAGATGTGCAATTTTTAGACTTTTCTGGCCTAAGTGATATCAAAACTAATAGTGCGTAGCGTTATCTTCGACTTTTCCAGATAGAGCTGAGCCCCTGCATGTTTCATGCAGAATTTGGTTGCATGTCTAGTAGAACCAATGGCTTTAATAAAAATTCACATGGTTTCAATTCTCTGGACTCTAGTAATATATTAAACATCTGCCGAGGTCTCGGATGGTAGCCGTGTCTCTTGGGAAATGTGCGCGCACAGCGACTTTGGCGCCGCGAAAAATACTTATGGATTGTGTAAAGCGCCTACGGTGCTTCCACAGGGGGGTCGGGTGACTGTCAAGGGGGCTCCTAACATCAGGCAGGCTGTTCTTACTAAATCTAAACCCTGTGAGCTTGTACAATATATGCATAAAAATAATTTTACTGAAACGATATATATTATGGAAGCGGACTCTTTGTACTTTTAGGCCAAAATATGCAAACGTTATCGTTACAAGCTCACAAATATCACATGCGCTGGTCAAGCTGCTAATCTTCGGATTCGGTTCTACGATTCCGGTTGAAAATGTATACAGCTCGTCAAAAATTGGTAAGGAAAAAGAATTACTCGAATCATAGATGAATATACTTTTAAAAAGAAAGTATTTAAGGTAATTTAATAATTTATTCTTTACACTTATTAATGGTAAAATTGCATTCTCACAGAGTTTTGTATTGCCGCTGAAATTAATTTAAAATTCAAGGTAACGACATTTTGTTCCGCAGTATGACACATTTTTTTAAGAATTAGCGAATGCGATCTAGCTAAAATGATAACACTGACCTGTCGCTATAAGTATATTAGACACCTTTTGTCCCAACTTACGCTGGTTCCGTGGATAGGGGTTTAAAGTTATATCAGTGCAACAGGTATTTGCGTGTTACGAGAGACATGTCGATCGCAATGACACGTCTCTGTCTCAGCGTAGTAATACGCTTTATATAATAATTTGGAGTCACAGAATATGGATTACGGAATATATTAGACACCTTTTGTCCCAGCGTCCGCTGGTATCGTGGATAGGGGTTTAAAGTGATATCATTGCAACAAGTATTTGCGCGTTACGAGAGACATGTCGATCGCGGTGATACGTAGTCTGTCTCAGCGTAGTAATACGCTTTATATCACAGATTGGGATTATAGAATATGGATTACGGAATATATTAGACACCTTTTATCCCAACGTCCGCTGGTTGCGTGGGGAGTGGTTTAAAGTTATATCAGTGCATAAACTATTTGCGTGCTACGAGAGACATATCGATCGCGGTGACACGTCTCTGTCTAAGTGTCGTACTACTCGTTATTGAGCGGAGCGAGGCGAAACCGAGCGAAGCGTTTTTATTTTCTGTTTGGGAGTAAAAAGGTCGATGTCCGTCCGTTCGTTCGTTCGCTCGGTCCGACGGATCTCAAGAACCACTGAACCGATTTTAAAAAACGTTTGTTGTTTGAAAGCCTATCATGTCAGAGTGTGCACCTGATATTTGGGATTAAAAAATTTTGAGTGGTTAATTATTAATTAGCTAATTAGTTAAGCTTATGCAGCTAAAATAGAGAATTTTGCAATATTTGTGTTATTTATTGAAATAGAATCGTTTCGATCAAACCATTATAGGGTTTTTGGGTTCAAGAATTCAAATATAATATTTTTACCAATGATAAAGCCCTATGCCCTATGCAATGTAGTTACAAGAACATAAAATTGAGTACATTCGTAATTCCACAGCCCAAGCTCCGCTCACAAATGTAGTTCCACTAAAGACTAGTATTCATAGTTTGGGGTTACGGAATATAGACTACGGAATATATTTGACACCTTTTGTCACAACGTCCGCTCGTTCCGTGGATAGGGGTTTAAAGTTATATCACTGCATAAACTATTTGCGTGCTACGAGAGACATGTCGATCGCGGTGACATGTCTCTGTCTCAGTGTAGTACTACGCTTTATATTATAGTTTAGGGTTACGGAATATATTAGAGACCTTTTGTCACAATGTCCGCTGGTCCCGTGGATAGGGGTTTAAAGTTATATCAGTGCATAAACTATTTGCGTGCTACGAGAGACATGTTGACCGCGGTGACACGTCCTGTATCAGCGTAGTAATATGCTTTATATTATAATTTGGAATTACAGAATTGCTCATTGGCTAGAGCAGAGGCGCGTAACGCCAGTCCCACCTATGTCGATACTTTCAGGTATCTCAGCGTATGTATTATGTTATCTTCAAAATTATACGTGCTTATAACGCATTTCAAAACTAGTTGTTCTGAAAATTTATTGAAAGTACGTGACATCTCCTGAAATGTTGATTATCGTTTGAAACGATGTGGACGAATTAAGTCGAAAGGCATCTATAAGTTTTATCACATTCTTACCTGAAAGTGACTGAACGATGTGTCATGCACTTGTTTAGATTTAATATCACCCAACCCGATATTAAACTGAGTCGGCTATTCTGGTAGAAGAAACAGACAAGTGAGCGACATAACTATTATAAAGTAGTGTAGACTAAATGCGTTTTCACGATAAGACATCGTTTATACAACACTCTAAAATAATCGTCCAGCCAAATTTGCTTGGTGTGAGCTAATTAAGGGCTCATTCTGAGCCACCTGGGGCTTGGCTCAAATCGATCGAGATCCCATTTCGCTTAGAATGATTCAGATTTGCCTCATTTTGAGTCATCTTGGGCCTGACTCATATCGATTGAGGTCCCATATGCCTCAAAATGAGCCAAATTTGGCTTAACTGTGAGCCATCTGGGGCTTGGTTCATATCGAGCGAGTTCTCATGTGGCTCAGAATGAGCCAAATTTGGTTCAAACATTTACTGCGTACATCGGAATGAATCTGTTCATATTCGATATACACGATGTATTGGCACGCTTGTGACGATACCAAAAGTCCACTCAGTACCAAATACATAATAATTTTTTCATACCAATCATTTTTTCCAGTGGGGTCCCATGAAGGATAATAGATAAATTTGAGTCTTTACCCACAACCCTTAGTCACATTAGTTCTTTAGACGGCAAGTGAAGTCCACAGTTGATGCAGCCACATGAAAGAGATTTATCACCAACGTTGGCGGATTTGTAAATGTATATTTCACTGTCCACGGTATGGTAATTCGTAATACCGTACTGCATAAATACTGTGGCTGTAAAAGCTAAGGAATCCAATAGATTATGCCTCGTTGGAGATTTCTAATTGACTTGATTGAGAGGATGACGGTAAATTTGCATCATTTACGCTCTACATTATATCAGATTAGTCCGAAGCTGATTTTTACGGTTTGTATCAATTATAATCCCTCGTTTGAGAATTCTAATTGACTTGATTGAGAGGATAGTGGTAAATTTGCACCGTTTACGCTGTACATTATATCAGATTAATCCGAAACTGATTTTTACGGTTTGTATCAATTATAATCCCTCGTTTGAGAATTCTAATTGACTTGATTGAGAGGATAGTGATAAATTTGCATCGTTTACGCTCTACATTATATCAGATTAGTCCGAAGCTGATTTTTACGGTTTGTATCAATTATAATCAATTATGCTACTAGCAGTTTGTATTTAGGGTGTGGTTGCAAGACCACCACTTTATATTTTATTCTCCACTTTATATCTCGTCGTCAAAATCAAAACGAATACGACTCTTCGAAAATATATGCCTAAGCCATAGGTGTCGACATGGTGGGGTATGGGGTTACCCCTAAGGCTCGGGCCTCCAAACCAAATCTACCGTCCCCCCTCAGCAGCAAAGTGGCAAAAATTGGGAACAATTTGAGTAAAACTAACAAAAAATGGAACATTCATCGCAATTTGGCAAAAATTATGGTGATATTTTTAGTTCCTAATATATTCTAAAATTTACTCTCCCAACCATCTACCTCCTAATCCGACTGATATTCAACACTTATGGTCAAATTCGATTGTCCACCCTACTCATTTGACACAGGAGATACTAATGCATTGCACATATTCTGTATATGTATTGTAACTATTTGGCACCAAGATCATAATATGCAATTAACAGCCTTTAAGACTACCTTAAAGCCATGCACCCCCACCCTACTCATTTGACACATAGGAGATACTAATGCATGGCACATATTCTGTATATATGTATTGTAACTATGCGGCACCAGGATCATAGTATGCAATTAACAGCTTTAAGACTAGCTTAAGGCCATGCACCTCCACCCTACTCATTTGACACATAGGAGATACTAATGCATGGCACATATTCTGTATATATGTATTGTAACTATGCGGCACCAGGATCATAGTATGCAATTAACAGCTTTAAGACTAGCTTAAGGCCATGCACCTCCACCCTTATCATTTGACACATAGGAGATACTAATGCATTGAACATATTCTGTATATATATGTATTGTAACTATGTGGCGCCAAGATCATAGTATGCAATTAACAGCCTTTAAGACTACCTTAAGGCCATGCACCTCCACCATAGTCATTTGACACATAGGAGATACTAATGCATTGAACATATTCTGTATATATATGTATTGTAACTATGTGACACCAAGATAATAGTATGCAATTAACAGCCTTTAAGACTACCTTAAGGCCATGCACCTCCACCCTACTCATTTGATACATAGGAGATACTAATGCATTGCACATATTCTGTATATATATGTATTGTAACTATGTGGCACCAAGATCATAGTATGCAATTAACAGCCTTTAAGACTACCTTAAGGCCATGCACCTCCACCCTACTCATTTGACACATAGGAGATACTAATGCATTGCACATATTTTGTATATATATGTATTGTAACTATGTGGCACCAAGATCATAGTATGCAATTAACAGCCTTTAAGACTACCATAAGGCCATGCACCTCCACCCTACTCATTTGACACATAGGAGATACTAATGTGTTGCACATATTCTGTATATATATGTATTGTAACTATGTGGCACCAAGATCATAGTATGCAATTAACAGCCTTTAAGACTACCTTAAGGCCATGCACCTCCACCCTACTCATTTGACACATAGGAGATACTAATGCATTGCACATATTCTGTATATATATGTATTGTAACTATGTGGCACCAAGATCATAGTATGCAATTAACAGCCTTTAAGACTACCTTAAGGCCATGCACCTCCACCCTACTCATTTGACACATAGGAGATACTAATGCATTGCACCTATTCTGTATATATGTATTGTAACTATGTGGCACCAAGATCATAGTATGCAATTAACATCCTTTAAGACTACCTTAAGGCCATGCACCTCCACCCTACTCATTTGACACATAGGAGATACTAATGCATTGCACATATTCTGTATATATATGTATTGTAACTATCTGGCACCAAGATCATAGTATGCAATTAACAGCATTTAAGACTACCTTAAGACCATGCACCTCCACGCTACTCATTTGACACATAGGAGATACTAATGCATTGCACATATTCTGTATATATGTATTGTAACTATGTGGCACCAAGATCATAGTATGCAATTAACAGCCTTTAAGACTACCTTAAGGCCATGCACCTCCACCCTACTCATTTGACACATAGGAGATACTAATGCATTGCACATATTCTGTATATATATATGTATTGTAACTATGTGGCACCAAGATCATAGTATGCAATTAACAGCCTTTAAGGCTACCTTAAGGCCATGCACCTCCAGCCTGCGCCGAAAGCGAGAGGAATTTTTAGCAAATATTAGTAAATATTGGAGAAAAAATTTGGATAAAATCGGCATTAGCAAAAGATGCTGGGGTGGGCGGGAGGTTTACTGCAATCCTGTCCCCGACCGACGATCTAGCCAACTCCTCCCCGTAAGCCGACGGACCTTCGACACGTTTGCCTTGAAGAAAATGGCACCACATTTTTGCTTTCTACTTACATATCATTGTAAAAATGAAATGATAAATCTGTTTTGCATAAAAGGGAAAATGCAAATCACTTGTATTTTTTTATTTTTATATTTTTATTTTCATTTTATTTTTTCCCAGGCAAAGAAAGCTGCTTCGATCGTATCCAACAGCGGTTTGGTAAAAAAGCCACGTACGTTGTCGTTGGAAAAGGCCATGAAGAAGAAGCCGCTGCGAAAACGCTTCAGCTGCCATTCTGGCGTATTAGTTCAGTTTCCGATATCGATGCGCTGCATCATGCCTTGGATTTAGGACATCTCTGAGTGTCGGATGCCGCCTGTTTTCCGTGGACTTACGCATAATGTAATGGTTCGTTGCTCCCGAAGACGATTGCTAAACATAATCAGGACACTGGATATCTCGACAGTAGCGGAATTTTCAGAGACTTTACTCAGCCCGGATCAGCTCCACAGTATTTAACTAGATCGAAAGCAAGCTATAAATTCCTCGACGGCAGTTCCATCACAACTTACGTCTGCTAATTAATTGCTGCATGCGAACTGCCGTAATTTGCAAATCACTCGATGTCGACTTTGTAATAGCGGATCGGCGAAGCAATAACTCGCATAATTCACACGGATGCGTCAAAATTAAAAAAAAACTAGTCGCTTTAATACAACATGATTGATTTATTTGCATGCAAATATAATATAATGGTGCGTTTTATTTTTGTTTAAGAAAAATTGTACAGCCTGTTTTATAGTAGGTATATTATTCTAGATTAAAGAAACCGTGAAAATGTTTCATATTGTGTGATTACAAACGGGTATAGGTTCAATTCCCAAGGTGGGGGCAGGAGTCCGGCTCCCACCGTTTCACCCGCCCCTTTGCACACTATGCCTCAAACAATTTAGCATCTAATTTGGTACTTGCATATCAAAATAGGGACAGCTCTGCAAAATAGTATTATCCACCCCCTGTTTAGGATGGATTTGCGCCGATGCAAACGGGAACACGTTTTCACATTAAAGAGTATTTTTCCAGTCATGATTGTTTCAACAACTATTTTAATACAGCCAGTAGCTTTGCACTGTGCTAATGAAAACGCAAAGTATTCTACTTGTTAATTATGAATATTTGTCCAAGTTGTGCCAACTTTCTTGAAAGAAACAAATCGAGGTTCATTACGACATCAGCTTCATTTTGCGGTATACTGTCGATACTATCAACTCGTTGTAGTAGTCGCAAAGCGTAAAGGCGAACGCTGACTAATAATAGCATCCATCCCAAACTTGGAACCGTATACTGTAAGCAACAAATACTGTTGTAACCAGCTTTAGAGCTTTATTATGCTTAAACGAGTGTAACTTGAAAAATCTATTGCCGATCTGTTAAACTGTCTAAAAATTTGTCAGAACCATGTTACTTATCAGTTGAGTTGAGTGCGTAAATTTTTGAAGGCGCAAGAGGTGCAAGACCGTTTGAAAGTCTGTAAAAAATGGAAAAGCATTATTGTTGTTTGTTAATAAATGGACAGCAACCAAAATTTATTATTTATTTTGCAGCTAGACCGACCTTTAATTTATAGTATTGACAAAAGTAGTTGTGACATGCTATTTTCCTTCATCGCTCCTAAGTCATACATTTGTTGCACTAACGCAGTAACACTAACAAGTTGCACTAACTAAGAATTTCTTGTACTGGTACAAATGCAAACGAATCAAAATATGTGTTAAAAATATTTCAGAATTTTGTTATCCTAAATGTTAGGTTTATGGTTTTATACTTTGACTGTTTAATTATAAGAAAACTCACGACAACCTGTAATTTTCGATCACAGCGTAAATATATACTTTTATATATAATAGCTCTTATTATATTTCTTCTTTAATATATATAACAAATTGAAAAATGTGTGAAGTTTTATATTTAAATGTCTTTCACTAAGGACAGTGGCGTAGCATAAGGAGAATCCAGGTGGGCCATGTTATCCTCCCCCCAATCGACAAATTTCTTTAGTTCGTCGATTCATAAAACAGATTCCGCAATTAACGTTGCTAAACCCCAGGAGTTCAGACTTGCGCCTCTCGCATTTTTTGTCAATATTCACAATCATTTCGAACAAATTGGAGTTAAAATTTGTTTTCTGAAAAACAATTTTATGACGGAATGACAGTTTCTGAAATGTTTTACATGTATTGATCTGTTTTACTTGCGCTGCCTGAGCTGATGATTTTGTGGCTACAACGCATCATTTCTTTTAACTTTCTCGTTCAGAAATTATAACTAGTGTGGAAATGCCTAAACACAAAGGCTTAGGCAATATTGCAATGATGCCTCAAAGCGCAAAGCTGCAGGAAAGTAAAAGGAAAGTAAAAATATATAAATATAAATATATATCACATTTTGCGAGGCCCCACACATACTAGTGCCGATTATGACTGCGTACGTATGAAATTGACATTGGCGTCTCAAGATGGGTGTGCAGGGCCTGAGGATGGGGCGGCGCCTTCCACTTTTTACCGACAAACATGAAAAAATTAACGAAGGAGGTTATAATACAACGAATGCATACGATCTGCCCTCTATGCTTTTCGCCGATATCTCCACTTTTGAAGAGCTTGCGCGGCTCCTGGCAATGTCATTTCGTACATGGGTATGTTGGAAATTGCGTATATAATTATGTTCTGTACAAGGTTTACTCCAACTAGGCCAGGTACCAATCCGGCTGTTGCGGCGTTATTCACCTACTCTCCCTAATGTAATAATCAGAAACAATCTCACATTTGTAGCTTTTGGAACGTTTTGTCCCATTTGGAACCGCTGAGACCAAATCGTTCGCGAACAACTATTTGAATAGAAACAACCCAGTTCCTGCATCAATATGACTGAATTCTAAGTTCATTTTTGTTACATTTATATAAAACTCACTTTAATTCCTTGACTTTGTTAAGTAGTTTTATATGGGTGCGCCAGAGAAACCTGACAAATCCGATGCGTGAAATCAAAACAATATTTTTTGGATACATGTAAGATTTAGTAAACTGCGTTTTGACCAAATATGATTTGGAATTTTTCACAAATTTCACATTTTTTGTTAATTTTCTCAAAACATTCCGCGTGTCATAGGCCAGCGGGTCGTGAATTTGCTCAGTCTTCTCGCAGGTCTTCAGTGGAGGAGCCCTTTTCGAAGGAGATCTTCAAAATTTTCCTCAATTTGTGACAGATTCGCATAAATTTTGTCAATTTTCAGACAATTTTTCGCGCGCCTTGGCGGAATGACTTATTGCTCAGCCTCCACGGAGTCGGCTAGTGTAAATAAAGCTTGAGCGAAGCCCGGTGTTCGGAAGGAACCCCTTACCCTCCCTCATGGACACCAATGCTGCAAGGCAAATGATAGTAAAGATTTTGACTTTTGAACAAAATTGGCATCCTTCAATCAAAAATTCTGGATAGTCCCCTGACTTTCATGTTCGAATTAATGCAATGCACATCTCATGTGACGATTAATAAGCATTCAGAGTGGTCATACACCCAGCTTAAAACTCTTTGCCTTCATGATGTGAGCATTACTCGTTGATATGCATCGGAACTAATAGCTTTGATGGTTTGTTCGGTGTGGCCATTAACCAAGCCTAAAACTCTTTGCCTTCAAGATGTGAGCACTACTCGTTGATATGCATCGGAACTATGGCTTTGAGGGTTTGTTCGGTGTGGCCATAAACCAAGCCCAAAACTCTTTGCCTTCAAGATGTGAGCACTACTCGTTTATATGCATCGGATCCAACATATTCCTACTGTTGCTGTGTAACGGTTATATATTTTTAAGAGCTGTTTACTGGGTTTTTAGATTTTGCTATTTCTACTTAATGATTTATCTCTGTACTACCTATGTGTGTTATTCTTTCGACTGCAAATATTACGGCTAAGATGCGAGATTACTTCCTCGCAGTACATCCGTATTATTTTTGCACTAACGGTATACAATATTTGTTTATTTTTGCACGCTGGACGTAATAAAGAACAATACAATATACCAACCAATTCAGATTTTTGATCATGACTTGTTTTTAGACTTAATGTTTCAGTTAAAAGTGAGACAGTATGTATAAATCAATTTCGGTATTCTTGATTCGACTATAAATTTTGCTCATGTTTAGACTAACGGCGTTTCATGACTTGGATTTTAGAAATTCTTGACCATTTACTAAAAATTTCCCGAATTTATAATTAATGTTGTGTTAAAAGCATTAAAATCGGACTGAGGTATAACATTCAGTTATATATGTTTATTCCAAAAATTCCAGATCATTTGGTAGCTCCATCATTTATATTTCGTCGTATAGTTATCACTTTTCAGTCTGTTGACGAAGGCAGCCAAGGGCGTCCCAAGCTCTTCAAAACGGGAATGGACAAGCAAAAAAGATAAACATGCCACTTATTGAAATTATTTTCATTCGATAGCCAAAATTATATATTTTCACCTTGGTCAGTAAATAGTGGGTGAGGGTCCCCCTGATGAGCGGCCCCACATAAGCCCTTCTTGGGACGCTCCTGAAGGAAGCAGTTGGAAAGGAAAAGTCTTTGTTATGCTGCATAATCATCATAAGTACATCTATCGCCAATCAAAAAGTTTTATTAGCTTTAAAATGTGTAATTGTTTTTAAACGAATAGTCCTTGTTATGCTGCATAAACATCATAAGTAAATTGATCGCCAAACTAAAAAATTTTATGATTTTTAAAATGTCTAATTACTTTTTAAACGAATAGTCCTTGTTAGGTTCAATAAACATCCTAGGTACAGCGATCGCCAATCAAAAAAATTTTATGAGCTTTAACATGTCTAATTGTTTTTTTAAACGAATAGTCCTTGCTATGCTGCATAAACATCATAAGTACATCGATGGCCAATCAAAAAAATTTTGATGAGTTTGAATTGTTTTTAAACGAATAGTCCTTGTTATGCTGCATAAACATAAGTACATTGATCGCCAATCAAAAAAATTTATGAGCTTTAAAATGTCCAAATGCTTTTAACGAATAGTCCTTGTTACGCTGCATAAACATCATAAGTACGTCGATGCCCAATAAAAATTTTTTATGAGCTTTAAAATGTCTAATTGTTTTTTAAACGAATAGTCCTTGTTGTGCTGCATAAACATCATAAGTGCGTCGATGGCCAATCAAAAATTTTGTGAGTTTTAAAATGTCTAATTGTTTATAAACGAATAGTCCTTGTTATGCTGCATAAACATAAGTACATCGATCGGCAATCAAAAAAATTTTATGAGCTTTAAAATGTCTAATTGTTTTTAAACGAATAGTCCTTGTTGTGCTGCATAAACATCATAAGTGCGTCGATGGCCAATCAAAAAAAATTTATGTGCTTTAAAATGTCTAGTTGTTTTATAAACGAATAGTCCTTGGTATGCTTCATAAACATCATAGGTACGTTGATGGCAAATCAAAAAAATTTTATGAGTTTTAAAATGTCTAATTGTTTTTTAACGAATAGTCCTTGGTATGCTGAATAAACATGATAAATGCGTCGATGGCCAATCAAAAAAAATTTTTTATGAGCTTTAAAATGTCTAATTGTTTGTAAAAGAATAGTCCCTGGTATGCTGCATAAACATCATAAGTACATCGATCGCCAATCAAAAAAATTTTATGAGCATTAAAATGTCTGTTTTTTAAACTACAATGGAGTTAAAATAACGGAGAATTAATGTCTTCTTAGTTTTGCATAAAACTACTTAACAAATGATATATTACTTAATAATGAATGATATACTACTTAATAATTGAATGCTACTTACATGTCTATATTTCATAATGATTCGATTACAAATATATGTGTTTACATATTACTATGTGTATATAAAAACCATTAATAGTACGTGATTTACATGATTTTCCATTTGGTATTTTGTAATTTTCATATGTTAAGTTAAATTTGGTAGGTTTCCACATATATACTAAAATTTCGTAGTAAGGTATGATCTGAGGGTTCAGGATTGGCCTATCAAATTCGCGGCCATTTCCGACCTCTCGGAAAAGGTGAAAGATCAAAATGCGAGTCGCAAGTAAACTAATTTTTAATTAATTCAAATGTGGTCGTATATAAAGGTGAAAATAGCTGAAAATCAAATTCTCTATTCCTGTTTTGTGGAAAAAGATATGAGATTGAAAGGCATGATAAAGATTGTTCTTGATTGCTCTCAAGATGCGTAATTTTTCCTTTTCCAAATACAGTGTAGCATATTCCCCTTTCGCCGTGTATTCCTGCAGCATTTATATATTGTATTGAACTACCTTTGTTTTTTACCGTTGGGGATGTTTCCTCAACTCGTTTCTTAGACCTATATATTAATTCTAAAATTGCAAATCTCTATCTTCCGTGCGAAATCAACAAGAAAATGAATATTTTTTGCTTAATTTGACATAGGAATTCGCAGCTATATAACCATTAGTGCGGTGTTGCAAAGCCTAACCTTTTTATCCGAACTTTACAAAACTGTTTGGGTGAGCTTTCACAGCTTCACGGATCTAACTACGGCCGACCTTAGAATTAAATATCTTAGACTTTGTCAGGTTGGTTTTGGCTATGCACTGGGCGGCAGCAACCTGACACATTCGGCACAAACAGTTCCACCTACCCCACCCCACACTTCTATAGTGGCCGAATGTTTTTGCCTTTTTGTTTGAGCTAATTTTTAGACTTATGCAGCGGTGTAGCTAGAATCTTCTTCACGGAGGTGCATAGCATAAGCTCACCTTTCGAACGCAAAAACGGGCTTCACTTTTCTGTTATATTTCCGAGGTCACGGATGCCGCACTGGGTGTACAACCGCGTGCCCGCGTGGGCTACGCTGCTTTTCTTAAAGGCTATTTACATAACCAGTTATTTTATGTATATACAATTATTTTCCGTTCATATTTTCGATATGTTTTAATTATTATGATTGTGCTTTAAAAAGTAATAAAACTTATTTTGTGGTATTAATAACAATCTAGCGAGGTTTGGACACGTTTTCTCAAAAACTATAACACAGCTTAATTACTAGGTTGTAACAATTGGCGCACCCAGTACAGGTGGCCCGGGATCCGCAACCCAAAGACTGTGGTATTAATAACAATCTAGCGAGGTTTGGACACGTTTTCTCAAAAACTATAACACAGCTTAATTACTAGGTTGTAACAATTGACGCACCCAGTACAGATGGCCCGGGATCCGCAACCCAAAGATTGTGGTATTAATAACAATCTAGCGAGGTTTGGACACGTTTTCTCAAAAACTATAACACAGCTTAATTACTAGGTTGTAACAATTGGCGCACCCAGTACAGGTGGCCCGGGATCCGCAACCCAAAGATTGTGGTATTAATAACAATCTAGCGAGGTTTGGACACGTTTTCTCAAAAACTATAACACAGCTTAATTACTAGGTTGTAACAATTGGCGCACCCAGTACAGGTGGGCCGGGATCCGCAACCCAAAGACAGCGGGGCCCCCTTGTTCAAAATGTCTCCGCCAAATTTTGGAATGAAACGCTATGCTCTCCAGCCTAGTACCTCTGAGGCAAAATGTGATAATATGACGTAAATTAAGGTAAAGTAAAGCTTCGATTATTCTCGCTCATTTGAAACCGACGAATTAAAATTCCATACAAGTTACTAATAATGATGCTTTAGTTACAACCAGGTTACCAGCGGGTTTCGCGACAGATTTTGAACATTTGTCGTCCTGTTTAAGCCACATAATTAATAGTAATGATACCAAGGGAACAAAATATATACCTCACAAAATATACAAGACAGGCAAGAAACGGCAGCAATTATATATACCGGCGGGGTCTGTATATTATTTTGACTATTGTGTTAGTAAATAAGCTGTATGTCCACCTCGGAATTCTCATTTTGTTTTCATCATCACTATTGCGTATCTCGGCGTTCAGTAATGCGGCATTTACGTTATAAAAGACCCCATATAGCAGTTTTGTCTCCCCAGGGTGTCTTTGCAATCGTCCATTATATGGTGTCTTTGACACCATGAGTTGATGTATTTTTAGATAATAGTATATTGTCGGTAATAGTATGGTGTAGACTACACCATAAAATTTATGAATTTATAAAAGCTATGCGGTGTGAGCTACACCATGCTGTTATTTACACATATTATATAATGTGTTTGCAGAGGGAGTTCTTGACACCGTCTGTAATCAACAATAGGTAGACCAAGACACTATAACTAAGTTGAAGGTGTCCCATACAACACATATTTCATTATGTAGTGTAGTTATATACCGTATACCACTGGATGTTGTGGTTTAGGCCATTTTGGGCCAAAACGTTCACATGGAGGCTCCTCTATAACGTAAACGCCGCATAATCGCGGAATTGTCTTGATCGGGCTATCGGCTAAATATGAGCAATAACATGTTTTAAGTTATATTTATCTATGCACATTGGATACAAATATGGGGACGCAAAATAAACGAGCGCGTACAAAATTTTTGAGTCCGCGGGCACCCCCGACAATTGGAAGCTTGTCCGCTGTCATTAGTCTTTTAACGGCAGAATCAGAGAATTTCTTCAGTTCAACAAAGCTCTCAACCTCTATACCTATATCACTGGCTTTGGACTTACGTGTTTATAGCGTTTCGCCCCCTGAGATACGACACCTGGCAGGTCAACTTATCCACCTGGAGGCGTCGAACCCATATGTGCTTTTTACCACGCACCCCCCACTTCGCCGCCAGTACCCATCCTGAAGCCCGAAGGCTTCTCTGGATTACCCAGCTACTCCACTGGACCACGGCCCATGTGTGGGTTTGGAAGTTCCTCATTATTGATTTAGAACTACTCTTTTGCGTTTAGCTTAGTAATAGTTATTTCTTTGCTACGGCCATTCGCCGCACAGACTCACGACGGAAAACTGACACACTTTCGTCACGTATTTTCCTACCGCCAAATCAGCCGCGCTAAACAAATGATTTCCCGGTTAGAGATGTTGTGAAACCGGTTAGATCTCCGTGCCATGATTTTTGCTATAGCAACGATTCCTCAAAGAACTTATTTTTGGACGGATAAACACATCCTTTTCTAAATTTCCACTAAAGGAAATGAATCATGAGCTCTTTTAGTAGCAGTCACTAAGCGAATAATTTAGTCAATTTGCCAATGCACGATAGAAGCACTCACAAATTGGTGATAAAGCAAAATCACCTAGTAATTTCCATAGCTAGTGCTAAATAGAACCACCAAATTTTTGGCACATTGCTCAGAAAACTGGCTTAACTATACGGAGCCAATTAGTCATTCCGACAATAGCGCTTGCCGAACATATAGGATTGCTAGCGTTACTGGTAGGTACCTGCTACTAGCGAGTTCCGGATTTGAGCCCGTACTCGGCCCATTTCCGTGGGTACCCGTACCCGTGCACAGCCCTGTGTGGACAACTTAAAATATTTGCTTATAGAATATCATAGCGAAGCGATGAAAATTTGCCGTAGAACGGCATCACCATATTTGGGTAACGAAAATATTTCGGACAGTGTCATTTTCCAAATGTGGACAGTGACAATTTATTGAAACACGTAATAATTCATACAAGAAAGATGAAATTTTCTCGCAGAACGTTAACGGTCCAATATGTGGTCTCAGCGTCTCATTTAAGTGCCCATTTGATTTTTTAGCTCAGATTTGTTGAATTGTGGTTCAAATTTTACTGATTCAGCTTGGTATATATACTAGATGGAAATCAGTTCAATAGCCTGTTACGGTCATGCTACACTGGGATGGCAATTAGGTGCGTTTAAAACTGTCGATTGTCGGAGAATTCTTTGATAATTCGTGATAGATGCCTTAAACGATAAAATTTTATTAGATTTGGTGTTTGTACATAATATGTACAAACACCAAATCTAATACAATTGACTGAATACAGTTATATATTATATATATACACACTGTTTTTCAGTTTGACCAGATATTTTCTAAATTTTCTGAGTATTGTTTTCATTCACCTATTCACCATGGTTAGAGTCATATATGCTCATAAGGATTATCCCCTGATGTTCGCTTCCTCGGGGCGTCGAGAATCCCTCCCCTCCAGGAAGCAGCTTGACCCCTCGAGACCTCGCATCCCTCTTCGTCCTGCCCGAGCCGCGCGGAAAGTTTTCGCAAAGCTTGGCGTAAATTGGGCTAAATTTCGGAAAATTGGCAAAAGTAAGTGGAAACCTAGTAAAATGAATGCCAAAAATATTGAAAATTTGAGTTCCAAAAAATTTGTAGCCCGCTGACGACCATACATCTCCGCCGAGAGTCAGACACTCTTACGGATAACCTCCGCCCTTCCCACCTGCAATTTCAAACCTCTCTCGTCTATGGTTAGAGTGACATTGAATTCTATTATTAATAGTCCAATAAGCATATAACCATGAAGTCTAACTTGCCTGGTCTAACGGATAACAAGATACCATGTTCTGCGTGCCTTCTAGAAAACACTGCAGTTTGATATTTTTACGCTGTAATGCTGTGACATTTCTAAACATAAGCATCATCGCCCTACATATTGGCGACAGGCATCCAGGGTGTTACTTAATGGTGGAAACGTTTCCTAGTCCACGAGTATTTATGGCATCATTAGACGTAGCGTCATCATGGAAAGGCATATGTCTGGGCCAATGCTCACTCTATCCAAACGCTCATGCACAGTAGGCTGAAACAGCCAAATGTATCAATAGTGTGAAACGTTAAAACGACACAAGTTTTAAAGTATTTTATGACAAAAAATAACAGATTTAACCATACTTACTATTTCCTCAACCAAGAGTGCACTAAGGAAGAGTGTGGTAGTTCCTGTACTCTAATGTAAACCCTAGTCTCATGACACGATCGTTCTTGGCTCGACCCCCTGTTTCTGGGGATCATCATGCACACAACCCCAGTTTTAGTATGGATATGTTAGAGCCCCCTCAATTTTAGGCGGAGGGGTAGATTGAACCGGTCGCAGTTAGTCAACCGTACATAGACAAGTCAGGGTGACACCCATACTGTAAAACAATTTCCAAGTGTGTAGGAAACACCCTTAGCTAGTACATTTTCTTTTTGCAGTATCATACACATTCTTAGATACCAACTTAGTTTTAGTGCGAATTAACTGTAACGGACGTCTTCTGTAGCCAATGCGGTTTATTAGCCAACTTTACTGTGCAGTTTTTTGAATTCTCGATATTCGTATATAAGGCATATAAACGTTGATGAAATAATAATGTCAACAATAATACTGTCAATAAAACTGCAAGCAGACACGGTGTGCTTGACACTGTCGAGAAGTGGAAATACCCCTAGCTAGCTACATTTGAAAGATTTTATAAAAACATGGGGCGTCTAAGACACCCTGTTGTCGACAGTGTGGCTGATACTGTATGGTGTACATAGGTTCCTAACGTTGGGGACATTATAACGTGAACGTCGCAATACTCTTCCATAATGCATTCTTAGTACAACTGATAACAAAATCAGAAACGATATTGTTAACGGATTTCTATTTTGAATGATGATTCATCGCTTTGTGTTGAAAAACCAAACACATGTAGCAAAAATTTATAACCACGCTATATACACGCTGAACGTACCACTGCCAGATTCATTAAAAGCAAATTAAGTAAAGTTAAACTATCTTAGAGTTACCCGTGAGGCTGCAGATATCTTAGAATACATAATGCGAGAGTAAACTTAAGGCGACCCCGCCAACCATCCTATTCTGTCATTACCGATATCGAATCGCAAACCCTTGTTACGGCAAACAGGCTTAATTCCATTCGGTTTTTCGCTAACTGAAAATTGGCAAAATCAAATCAAGTGCCAGAAATTAGACCTTGTGTTCGAACAGAATTTTGGCGATTTCAGTTTGCAGAAATTCTGTTCCCTAATGTATTATCATTTAAATTTGGATTATACAGTGTTCGAGAACAAATTTAATGCAAAGGTGACGTCGCAATCAAATCGACAAATTTTAGTTCTCAAACATTTGAGTAATTTTACTTCAATTTTCGCAAACACAAACTGGTTAGATTTCAATTGCGAGCGCTGTGTCCGCGAACAATTTTACGTCGAATTTCAATTAACCAAAAAGCGTTCCGTAACAAATTTTATCCAAAAATACAAAATAGGATGATTGTCGGGGTCATTTTAAGTTTGGTCGCGCATAATAAAGTAAAATATTAAAAACGATTAAGCACAATTCAGTAAAAATATGACATAGCGTATATTTGAGCTTCGGATCTGAAGCCCTTAAAATCAAGCTCGAATTTTACGAAACAATCTGAGTTTGTTCAATTCATTCTGATCTTGTTCAATGGCGAATACTGGCTATACCATTTCTAATGATAGTGAAAGCCCAACTAGTAACCATAGTTTGTAAAACACGACAGAATATATTCTGATCTGAATATGATAATGATTAAATTTATCTATAGCAGTAATGAAAAAATACCGGTTTGAGCCCACCCTCCCCCTCCGCCTAAATTGCTGTTTGGGAACCCCTAAATGGCGTGTTGGGACACCCACACCTACATTGGTTTTGGATGTTACTGTATTGTGGCTGTTACAGTACTGTGGGTGTGAATATTACTGTATTACGACTGTTAGAGTACTGTGGGTGTTACTGTATAAAATAAGTTTTGCAGTATTATTGTTTATCACACCACGCAATCCCATATGTTAATGTTGTTCCTCAAAATACGTTGTTTTTTGTGCCCGCCTTATGATCGTTTTTACAGTCATTATTTTGGTCACATTGCACAATATGAATCTGTTGGAAGTTTTACTAAAATACGCCTTGGTTTTTTAGCTGCTGGATTAATGTCACAATTCCAGGCTACAGCATTGTTTTGCTTATTTACAGCGCAAAACAAAATTTATATACCACACTCATATACGAGCTGTATATAAGGCTGCAATGGAATAAGGTTACTGAAGCAAATTTTTGTCATATCTTTT
Organism: Trileptium ribeirensis; assembly: GCA_030248225.1. NCBI lineage: Eukaryota > Metazoa > Nematoda > Enoplea > Enoplida > Thoracostomopsidae > Trileptium > Trileptium ribeirensis. The sequence continues at coordinate 32,098 of JASANE010014316.1, forward strand.
AATTCCTTGGACCACCCAAATTGATAAAATATAAGGTTTCATAACATATTGCAACCTTTGATATTTAGTTACATTATATGATTGTTTGGCGGAGTAAAAGATAAACTTCGGCAACGATGTTAAAATTTATTAGCGCGTCCTTTTAAGGAAGCAACGTGTGAAAATTTTGATAAAATCAGTATTGTCGCTGGGAAGATAATAATCACACATGAAACGCCTAAGTGCGGCATTTGAAAAGAAACCCGATATATTTTAGCGTGGAAATCAAATTAAGACCAGTTTATTTCAGCACAGATTACGCTAAAGTCCGCCATAATAAGGTTCAAAAGCAAACAATATGATATGCTATAATTTCTACCGCTTACAAATTCATTGAAAGAACAAGTTTATTGATTGCTAATACTTAACTGAAAGTGGAACGGGTGCTACATATTTCAAAAGGAAAACTTAGATTATTTGGAAAAATCGGTGAGAGAATAACAACCCCACGGCTTTGGTTTTGTTTTCACAAATGAGGTGACAATGTATCAGCCGTATCGTTTCGTTTTTGACTTCGGCTATTATTGTTTGGACAATATATGCTTTATATTTTATAAAATATTTTTAGAAACAATATATAAATTCAATGAGAGCGTTATATAGGGATGATTTAGTCAATCTATTTACAACACCCCTATATATATTAAAATTCCATTTTAAAAGGCGAGATAAGTTACATCTAAAAAGCTTTAAAATACTTCCGGTGTTGAACACTTAACACAAAACTTGGGTAACTATGCGCAATATTTAGATGTTTGTGAACGTTCAAATTGCAACACAGGCGGCTAGTCTGTGACTAAAATTAATTCCTAAAATATTGGAAGAACAATTTCTTTAAGTCTAAAGTTGATACATGTTTTGGCTCACCAGCTAACTTCTAATCACTTAGAAGTATTCCCAGCCTTGCCACCTGGGAACAGCGGTTTACATACATGTAGGGTGTTAGCTAACGGCCTCTTAGAGTGTGAGGGAGGAACACCTACATGTATGTCGCCCTTGAGAGGGTGGTTGGGATAAATTTCCACTGAAAGTTATTCCCCACAGTATCAAGCATTTTCACGTGGTATGGAGTACCCAACACCCCCACGTTGCCAAGTCTCCATACAGCGGACCCGTGAAAACACAAGCTCTCCGAGGATATCTTTCAATGGAAACCAGGCTTAAGGCTTACTGCTGCCTTCGGAGCGCCTGCAAAATAAACGGGCGCTCACGCGATGAGTATACTCTCGTCGGGGGGCTTGCAAATTCAGGCTTGAATTGAGGATTTTTGCGGGAATGTTGCGGCTTCGGTTTGAAGGCTTTACTCGGTTGTAGTTTCGGGCGATTTGAAGATGCACAAACTTTGGTGGAGGTAGAAGCGGACCAATTGATTTTGGGGGTTGGAGAACCGGGGGAGCCAACCTAATTTTTGAGGCTGATTTAAACGAGGCGGGTTTTGCGAAATTGGACGCAGTTCTATGCAAGCTTTTTTCATTGCTTGCATAGAGTAGCCTCTTTGCTCAGCAGCATTTATTGTACGCGACATTTTGATAACGTTTTTGGAAAAGTGATTTTTGATTTTTATAATTTTGATACCCTTATAATACCGTAATCTCTCAGCTTATCTTTCCCTAATTTTAAGCCTTGTCTCCGCCCATTTTAATATCTATTTATTGTTTTTCAAATTATAACACCCAATGAAAAGTTTTTCTTTAGCTGATCAAAATGCAGATTTTTTTATCCAATCAAGATCATAATCTATTCACAACAGCTCTATATAAAGAGGCTGCAGACCTGAATATTCACCACTTTAGTCAAAACAAACTCAGTTTGTCAAATCAAAAATGCCAGTCACCTTTTCTAAATGCTGCTGAGCAAAGAGGCTACTCTATGCAAGCAATGAAAAAAGCTTGCATAGAGCTGCGTCCAATTTCGCATAACCCGTCTCGTTTAAATCAGCCTCAAAAATTAGGTTGGCTCCCCCGGTTCTCCAACCCCCAAAATCAATTGGTCCGCTTCTACCCCCACCGAAGTTTGTGCATCCTTCAAATCGCCCGAAACTACAACCGAGTAAAGCCTTCAAACCGAAGCCGCAACATTCCCGCAAAAATCCTCAATTCAAGCCTGAATTGGCAAGCCCCCGACGAGAGTATACTCGTCGCGTGAGCGCCCGTTTATTTTGCAAGCGCTCTGAAGGCAGCAGTAAGCCTGGTTTCCATTGAAAGATATCGTCGGAGGGCTTGTGTTTTCACGGGTCCGCTGTATGGAGACTTGGCAACGTGGGGGTGTTGGGTACTCCATAGCACGCGAAAATGCTTGATACTGTGGGGAATAACTTTCAGTGGAAATTTATCCCAACCACCCTCTCAAGGGCGACATACATGTAGGTGTCCCTCCCTCACACTCTAAGAGGCCGTTAGGTAACCTCCTGCATGTATGTAAACCGCTGTTCCCAGGTGGCAAGGCTGGGAATACTTCTAAGCGATTAGAAGTAAGCTGGTGAGCCAAAACATGTATCAACTTTAGACTTATAGAAATTGTTCTTCCAACATTTTAGGAATTAATTTTAGTCACAGACTAGCTGCCTGTGTTGCAATTTAAACGTTCACAAACATCTAAATATTGCGCATAGTTACCCAATTTTTGTGTTAAGTGTTCAACACCGTAAGTATTTTAAAGCCTTTTAGATGTAACTTATCTCGCCTTTTAAAATGGAATTTTAATATATATAGGGGTGCTGTAAATAGATTGACTAAATCATCCCTCAATAACGCGCTGATTGAATTTATATATTGTTTTAAAATATTTTATAAAATATAAAGCATATATTGTCCAAACAATAATAGCCGAAGTCAAAAACGAAACGATACGGCTGATACATTGTCATCTCATTTGTGAAAACAAAACCAAAGCCGTGGGGTTGTTATTCTCTCACCGATTTTTCCAAATAATCTAAGCTTTCCTTTTGAAATATGTAGCACCCGTCCCACTTTCAGTTAAATATTAGCAATCAAAAAACTTGTTCTTTCAATGAGTTTGTAAGCGGTAGAAATTATAGCATATCATATTGTTTGCATTTGAACCTTATTACGGCGCCCTTTAGCGTTAATCTGTGCTGAAATAAACTAGATTTAATTTGATATCCACGATAAAATATATCGAGTTTCTTTTCAAATGCCGCACTTAGGCGTTTTTTGTTTGATTATTACCTTCCCAGCGACAATACTAATTTTATCAAAATTTTCACACGTTGCTTCCTTAAAACGGCGCGCTAACAATATTTAATATCGTTGTCGAAGTTTATCTTTTACTCCGCAAAACAATAATATAATGTAATTAAATATCAAAGGTTGCAATGTATTATGAAACGTTATATTTTATCAATTTGGGTGGTCCAAGAAATTAAAAGACATGACAAAAATTTGCTTCAGTAACCTTATTCCATCGCAGCCTTATATACAGCATTGTGGGACTGTGAACCACAATAAGGATTTATTGAATCAAACGGTAAACTTAACAATTGGACGACAAAACCCCTGAAAACTTTTAAGATAAAACCGTTGCTTTTATAGCCCAAATCTGTGCATTCTTAGTTTAGAATTTTTCTTTCAATATTCTTGCCAAGAACCAATAATTCGCAATATTCAGCATTATATTAATAGTCAAAAGTAAATTCCATAAGTCGAAAGCTAAACGTCCACACAAACGCCACATCAGCCCCCCATTTTAAATGCGGAGCTAAAATCGGAAGCGAACCGTTCGATCGTTTGATTGTTTTAACGAGTGTTGTAAGATTGACTGAATCTTTTTCGATTGCACTGATTTCGATAGAATTTGAATGTTCATCCGATAATTCTTAATATCTTTTATGGCCTTCATGAGACCTCGGTGTTTGGATCGTCTTGCCTCGTCAATTTTCTCGTCGAAATCTTGGACATTGCCCCGCTCGACAATAGCGTAACGTCCAGTGCCAAAAAATTTGATGGCCACTTGATCTTTCTTTAAAGTCTTGTTTTGTAGAGGGGTGCCATCCGTCTGAACAATTTTGGCAGGCCACCACGGATAGTTCCGGAATTTTGTGAATATAACGTCCGATCGTTTTGATTCATTGGAAGGGATAGCTGATGGTTGACTAACGTCTTTATTCGAGTCGTTGAACAGGAATGCTGGTTTCAGTGGGTCTAAACTAATCGTCTTTTTTCGACCAGCAAGATCAATTTCTGCGGTTTTCGATCCTATTGAAATAACGGCAAAAGGACCCTTGTATCGTGGCTCCAAGGAATTATGCGGAGCCTCATTACGCTACCATACGTGCTTTGATGCATTTAGTTGCTGAGGGACGTATGAGAATGTAGAAGCATGCCGTCGTTGTTTAGGAGCCATTTTCGCCAAAGTGTCCATTAGACTGTTGTAATAAGATGAATAATTCCATTGATGGACTTGGCTGCTATTGTCAATAAATGATCCAGGTAGGTTAATGTTTGTGCCGAATACTAACTGTGCTGGCGAATATCCACTATCACTAATCGCTGTTCGAATTCCAAGCAGGACAAACGGTAGATGATTCATCCAATTCTCTCCACAACATCTCGCTCGAAGTGAGTTTTTCAACGTTCGATGGAATCGCTCGACAGCTCCATTTGATTGTGGGTGATATGCCGTTGTTCGTTGACGTTTTATTCCCAAATTCGTCGTTAGTACGCTCCATACGGCTGATTCGAATTGAGCGCCACGATCTGAAATGAGTACTTGTGGAACACCGAATCTCGAAACCCACTTGTTGAGGAATGCTTCCGCCACGGTGAATGTTGTAATATCGCCAACGGCTGCAACTTCCGTCCATTTTGTAAATCGATCAATCATTGTGATCAAGTAACGTTTGTTGTTGCATGGCGGCAGAGGACCAACGATGTCGATATGTACTGTATGAAATCGATCGGTAGTTGGAATATCATTGATCGCTGTTTTTGTATGTCGACCGATCTTCGCTGCTTGGCAATTGCTGCACGATCTTGTCAATTCTCTAACGTCTTTACGAATTCCCGACCAAATGTACGATTGACTGATTGCTGTCAGTGTTGGTCGGTAACCAGCATGCGATAAGTTATGAAAAACGTTGAATATTGTTCGTCGAAGATTCGTGGGGACATATGGCCTGACGCGTCCGGTTGCATTGTCGCACCATATCGTCACTCCGTTTATCGTTTCTTTTTCCACACGCAAAGCTGTATTTCTGAAGAAATCCTGAAGCGATGCATCGGCACGCTGTCCATCTGCGATCTCTCGAAACGTTGGCGTTGCGTTCATCATCACTTGATTGCAGCGCGAGAGACAGTCGGCGACAATGTTGTGTGAACCAGCGATGTATCGAATCTTTACATTGAACTCCGATATGTAGGATAACCATCGTGATTGTTGGTTGCTGGGATTTTTCATGTTGAAGCAGTTGACCAACGGTTTATGATCGGTGTAAAGCGTTATTGGGAGTCCAATTAGCCAATTAAAATGTTTGAGGCATAAATAAATCGCTAATAGTTCGCGGTCAAAAGTTGACTTCTTCTTCTCATTATCATTGAATTTGCGCGAAAAGAAGGCAATCGGACGCAGCTCACCGTCTTGAATTTGGTGTAGCGCAGCACCAGCTGCTGTGCCAGATGCGTCAGTTGTGAGAACCAAATGCGATTTTTGATCAGGAAAAATTAACCTGGACGTTGAAGGATTACAGACTTCAAGATGTCGAACGCTTTGACCGATTCGTCTGTCCATTGTAAAACGTCTTGTCGAAGTTTCTTCTTGTCGAGAGAAACTGGAGATTTAATCATATCCGTTAAGGGAGCGGCAATGTCGCTGAATTTCGGAATGAACCGATGGTAAAATCCACATACTCCAAGGCATAACTCCGAATTCCTCTTTATGTCAGTCGGGCGTGGAAATTTTTTGATTGCTTCACAATTCTTGGCCTAAGGTCTTATCCCGATTACTGACAAACCGGAACGCGAAGAAATTCCACCTCTGATTGCAGAAAATTACATTTAGATTGTTTTAACTTCAGTCCGTATCGTTCGAGCCTTTCTAAAACTTGGGTTAAATGTTCTAAATGTTCGTCTTTGCTGCGGCTTGCCACCAGAATATCGTCAATGTACGCTTTGGCAAACCACAAGTCTTGCAGCGTTGCGTAGCCCGAATGGCATACGCTTGTATAGGAATAATCCAAATGGTGTCGTAATCGCGGTTTTTGGAATGTCAATGTCCGCCACTGGTATGTGATGGAAGGCCTTTACGCAATCCAATTTCCTGAATACGGAACATCCGGCCAAATCGTTAGAAAGCACCCCCTTGAGGTTTTGATAGGAGAACTGCCGGGAACCGTCATCAAATTAAGCGCACGGTAGTCTCCGCAGGGGCGTAGTTCACCATTCAGCTTCGTCACAATGTGTAATGGTGTTGCCCAAATGACTCGCCACGTTGTATGATGCCATTCCGTTCCAGATCTGCAAATTCTTTCTTCGTCGCAATTAATTCTGTCACCCAGCATTTCAAGGTCGTTGGAAGCACGGAAGCTCTTGTTCGTTATAATATGGTGTTTGATGGGTGTGTCACAGGCGCATGGCTTCTGGGTTTCCAAAAACCACATGTTTTGCCAAAGTTGGCTGAGTCGCAATTCGACGGGAGTTTGGATTGCGTGACATCGGCTTGCGTCTGGATCAGATGTCAAGACTGACCATCGGTTGCCATCGGCTGATCTGACGCACCTGAATTTGATCGACAGTCAATCGTTAAACCTTTGCTTCGCAGGAAATCGCATCCCAAAATAGGCTGTGACACGTCCGCAATCACGCAGTCATGCGAACCATTCGTTGACACCGTCCAGTGTGAATTGAAGTGTCCTGTATCCTCCAGTTCGAATTGCCGTACCATTTGCAGCAGTCAACGTCGGAGTTGGATTGTCATTGAACGAATTTGTAAAAGCGCGTATGACCAAGGAAGAAGGCTGCGATCGCTTCCGGTGTCGATTAGGATATTGCCAAGTGGTTGGGCGGCAGTTGTTATTGCGCTGACTCCGCCGGTTGCCGCATTACCGTTGGAGTGTGATCGTTTCCCGAATTTGCGCCATTGGATTTCCAGGAGCACGGGTCTCGACATTTGCGCGCCTTGACTCCAAATCGTTCGTGATAGAAGCAATATTGTCCAAATGGATTCCTATTGCTGCGGTTCCTTGAGTCACGTTGTCGACTGTAGCCACGCAACTGTCCACGAGCACGAAATCGATCTCGGCTGTATGATCGTCCTCGCCTTCGAAAACGGAGCGACTCGACCATGGCACAAATCTTGTTCAGCCTATCGTCCATCCTTTGCTCACATTCCGTCATTGCCGATTGCCACTTCTTTGGGAACGAACCGTATTGCAGGTTGCACCGTTTGGACCAAGTTGATCCATCATCCGATCTGCTGTTTCGGCCAGCTTCTCCACAGGAAGTTCTGCCAGCGATGCCAAAACCATTCGCACGGACTCCGGCAGGATCTCAAATAAAATCGTAATCGTACCAATCATCGCTCTTGAGGAGCTAGTCGTAGTGAAAATGCCATATATTATGGCCGAAATGTGATTTCAGTGGTAACATACCTATCAGCAGGGGCTTGTGTCGTTTCCAGGTATGACATATTCGCTAATATGTGCTATTATAATCCACTTAGGCTATTTTATCGATACACGGAAATAGCCAAGAAAGCGTAACACTGACTTAGTCTTATCACTACACGAAATACCATCTCAATTTCTTGTTTTTTGGATCAATTTTTCCAATGTTAACTGTGTAAAATAATACAAAAAACGAAATGAACACTGTGTATCTCTATAGCCCATGTGTACAGTTAATTGAAATTATGCCGACACGATTGTTCTTCAGGTGAAAATTTGCAGCAAGGTTTTAAATATGACTTTACATAGAGGTTCTTTTTGATTCCTTCTCGGTAGCAATACAGACAAACAAAATTTTCAAATATTTTCCGTTTTATTAGCGATTTTCTGTTTTTGACGTCAAATTTCCATTTTTTTTCGTCTCTCTCATTTTCCCCGTTTATGGCAACCCGGGATGAATGGTAAAATCCTTTTGTACACGTGATTTCGATCTATTAATATTATAGTTCAAACATTATCTGAAAGCGTCATACTACATGAAACACGGACTTCTGTTTCTACAAGAAACCATCATTTCGCGAAGACTTACCTTTTCCAAATTTCGCCAAAACATGCAAACTTCTTGCGCCATTGTCGCGGAAATTCGTCGCAATTCAATCTCAAGTTCTTGTTCATGGCGTCGTTCGCGCTCTTCCACGTCACACTTGTGCTTGCAGGCGAATAACGCCAGCTTAAATACGAAATCAAAAAATAGTTCAGAACATTAGAAGATATGCACTGCGTTAGAATTCGAACCATGATAGATGGCACATTGACACGGAACCCAGCGTGCTGAGCTGACCTAAATACGTTACCTTGACATGAAAAGTCTTTCTGTCATCATAATATACATAGTAGCTGTGTATTAACTCGAACATTAAGCCTATAACTCTCTACCAAATGGCTCGGCTTACCAATTACTAGATAGCATAAAAACGTTAATCTTTTTATAAAATAGATAAGATCTTAAATAGAATTACAACATGTCCCCATCCTGGCGGGTCATATCCAATCCTACTCATATCCCATACATGATTGATTTGTCTTTTAATAACCTAAATCTAAGCGATCTTTCTCTAGTCCAGAAAGTACTGCGCGCAGAAGTCATACATGTCCCCATCCTGGCGGGTCATATCCAATCCTACTCATATTCCATACATGATAGATTTGTCTTGTAATAACCTAAATACACTATGCTAAGCGATCTTTCTCTAGTCCAAGAAAGCACTGCGCGCAGAAGTCATACGTGTCCCCATCCTGGCCAGAATTAAAACATGTCCCCATCCTGGCGGGTCATATCCAATCCTACTCATATTCCATACATGATAGATTTGTCTTTTAATAACCTAAATACACTATGCTAAGCGACTTTTCACTAGTCCAAGAAAGCACTGCGCGCAGAAGTCATACATGTCCCCATCCCGGCTAGAATTACAACATGTCCCCATCCTGGTGGGTCATATCCAATCCTACTCATATTCCATACGTACATGATAGATTTGTCTTGTAATAATCTAAATACACTATGCTAAGCGATCTTTGTCTAGTCCAAGAAAGCACTGCGCGCACAAGTCATACATGTCCCGATCCTGGCTAGAATTACAACATGTCCCCATCCTGGCCGGTTATATCCAATACTACTCATATTCCATACATGATACATTTATCTTGTAATAAACTAAATACATTATGCTAAGCGATCTTTCTCTAGTCCAAGAAAGCACTATGCGCAGAAGTCATACATGTCCCCATCCTGGCTAGAATTACAACATTTCCCCATCCTGGCGGGTAATATCCAATCCTACTCATATTCCATACATGATAGATTTGTCTTGTAATAACCTAAATACACTATGCTAAGCGTCCTTTCTCTAGTCCAAGAAAGCACTGCGCGCAGAAGTCATACATGGTCCCGATTAAGCCCTTTCGTTGTCCTGAAAAAGGCCAATTGTCCAATCTTTGCAATAAATTTTCAAACAATAAACAACGTGGCTTACTGAGTCGCCAAACGGTAACCGATTATGTTTTGTCGACGACGACATTTTCTGAGCCAGAACTAATTGCTGCGATGCTTCTGGGGTCCCATGCAACAATTACTAAACAACTTTGGAACAACGCGGTGCCGTTTTAACTATGCCCATGCGCATTCAGAAATGATACCTACCCAACAGCTGGCTTTTCCAAGCGTTATAATTTCGGATGCATATGTATGTGCACCGGCAGGCCAAACGAAGTATATAATCCGTCAAAACTAAAACAATATCAGTTAATTTCAAAGGTCCACCTGCAATAGCTTTACATACTACACGTTTACAGTTTGGGATGTTGGAGACACAATCATTTCTTGATTTGTCTCAGTATATGATACTTCTCAGAGATACAGCTTCAAATCAGCATTTTAATTAGCCAATACACTATCCACCGGATAAGGACCATTCAATTACGAACCCGTCTGGCAGCAGCCCGTTTCCAGCGCTTTTCTTGGGCAAAATCCACAGCCATCCACTGCATTTCCTCGAGCAAATAGTCCCAATGCGTCTTGGCCCGGACAGGATCGACACACTTGGGCAGCCGACGTGCCGACCACATCCCGTCCTTCCGAAGGTCGCCGATACGACTAAGCACAGATGCTTCCTAAAATTTAAATATTTACAAAATGAATCCCTTACGTCAAAGCGGCAATAATCAATATAGCATCAGGTCTGAATATTTAGTTAATAACTTAACGTAGCTGAACTTTTCAGTTCGCACACGCGACAAATGTACAGGAGGTTACTAGGATTCTCCGATGAATTTAATTATTTACTGTGTTTCTATGTTATAACATCCTTGTGTAACATAGAAACACCATGTTTACATAGTGTTTGCATTACGACTGCGTAATAAATTCCGTTTTTCTGTGAGGTTTTCCGGAAATTTCATCTCGACACAGAAGATCCAGATGAAATACGCCTCGTGTATTTAAGCTGTTCTTAGCAAAATGGTTCGCTATACCTAATTTAACGGTCCCATTAAAGGATACAAATTTAGGCCCCAAATTCCATAAACTTGAAATGAACAACAGCATATTATAACCAAAAAAACAAGGTAAACGAGTAATAATTCATGAAAAAACAGTAACTATGATAAATAGGCTGTTCAACGAAGAATTAAGACTAGGATTCGATGACTTAATAGTAGGAGCCAGATTCGTCGTTCCAAGTTTTGACACACGTCGCTAACCTGAATGCTGACTAGACAAATTTTACCGGTAAAGTTGTGTTGTACAATTAGTTAACCAGTAGTTGTGTGCCTTTAAATCAGACAACTTTACCTGTTTCGCACGTTCAGCAATACCTTCTTGCGTGGTCGGACTTCCAACTATCGACGAAGTTGATGGCTGATTTGCGGGAGCTGGAACCGGCGACTGCTTCAACTGGGTCGGTTTAACGGTCAACGCCTAAAACGCATTACCATTTTTACTCTTTGGTTATTCTGGTCTCTCTGTAGAGTGGTCAACCACGTATTTGGCGGTTTCTAGTATATTCACAGCATTCCGATAAGTTTTGAATTGGCTTTGAGGAACCCTATGTTCATTTTCAGGATAGAATCAAGTGGGAGGGGACAAATTTTTGTTCTATATGTTAAATATTGCCATATAGGTAAATGTAATAGTGGTGAAAATATTTTCAAGCTGTAATACAACGTTTCTACATTGAATTTCGCAAAATGATTAGTGTTTAATAATATTTAGACTATATATAAAATGTGAGTTTAGGATTATTTGAGGTTAAAATTATAGATTTAAATGACTTTTTTGGTGTCGGACGTGATGGGCAGAGGAAAATAGCAGGATTGAAAATGCGAAAACTCCATCCATTGTGGAATGGCCACCATTTGAGCTTCCGATGGCCGTTTAGCACGGAAGGTTTATACATCCTTCGAACGATAACTCTGTCGATAATTCATCATTATACTACCGATAATTGCACACTTTTATAGAACAATAACGCTGTCACACGATAAAGTATGGTTAAATAATTTGGTTTCCCTATTATTGTCGTCCAATTGTACATAAAATACATTTAGTTGACAAATACCGTTCACAAACATACCCGTCGAAATAAGAGAGAAACCCAAAAAATAGCGCGACTAACACGAATAAGTTTCACCCTATTATTGACTAAACTAGTGAAGCTCACTTGCGAGCCAGAATTCGAGTGGTGAGGACAACCCCGAGTCTGTTGTCGAAAGCACACATAAACAAAGCCTACACACAGTACGCAGGTGCAGCATTATATAAACCGTGAGTGATGAGTCATAGCTACGCCCGCCTCTTTTGATAGCCAACGTATGCAGTGGACAAAACATCATCAACGAGTACAAAAACGATGAACTAACAATTTAATAATTCAATAAACCCCTAAATTGCCTTGAAAAGAACGTTAAAGAATTCAAATCGACACTTGAGAAAAATCTCATTTTTCATACCAAGTATGAAGCGAAAGTGTGAAAAATATTTGCCACACAATATTTTTGACACTCGCAATGAGTTTGTTGGCCCAGAAAACCCCATATAAGACACGAAAAAAACAAAAAACACACATTTAGGTGCATTTCCCACGACTTTTCACCAAATATGAAATTTGGGCCCCATAACTTTTCCCACGGGAAAAAATTAAAAAATCGGGCTCCGTGACTACACCTAAATCGACCATTGCGGTTCGAATGAGCTATCCGCCCGACCGTTATCGAGATCCAGGTGCGACAGAGACACACAGACAGGACCTCATCAACCCCCCTCCAGAGCCAAAATTGAAAATTTTCGTTATACTAGAGCTCGTTTCGCTCGCTCATTCCACTCGAATTTAACAAGCCCGCTTACCGGAGCTCCATTTGCACAGCTATATAAAATATAAAACGCAATCCGCTGAAAGACCTAATTTAATAAGGAGCAAAACAATACACATATATACATGCATTTGAACAAAGTATCTAACTTATGTATAAAATAATCTCACAACTGTGTGGTGTTGTCATCGATTGATCTGCATACATATGCATGTACATTATATACGCAAAATGCATCGGACTGGTCATCAGCTCTCAACAGATCAGAGTAACGACTTGCTGTCTTTAACAGACATGACGATGTATGGTTCTTTAACAGACATGACGATGTATAGTGGAGCACGTCGACCAGTTCGGCTACATGGGCAGCGTGTTCACGACTTCAGAAACTTTACGCCGAAATAAACGAACATATTCAGGATTACGGCACATATGAAACTCACCAGACGTGTCTTGTTCTGCTAAAATCGTAAAATATAACACTTCGTTTCGAATGGTATTACTGTAAGCCTGTGGGACAAGGAAAATAAAATGTAGTAGTCTGCAGCAGAACGAAACTTTTGAAAACTTCTGCCGGCGATGAATTCTGCGAATTACCGAGTATGACCACATTAGCATTGAAAAACGGCGTCATAGAACTGGTCATAAAACAAAATTGCTAAAAACTGAACGATTGCGACTCCTCGAGTACGCTGAGCAGACATCAGCATCGCAAAAAAATTGGCAAAAACAACCTCAATGGCGGATTGGGTAACGCCTCGCGGAAGAGCACTCGAAACCTGGTAAAGACAAAGCACCAAAGAATTGCAACAGTATTTTGTCATATCCAGCCATGTCGCTGGCTAAAACACCTATGACACACATCGAGCAAGTTGCAGCAATCACGGGCGAGTGGAGAGGTGTGCTCAACAATAAGGCACCCAGCAACCATAGTCAGGTATATATATGCATGTTTGTATTGCATATTTACAGAAAACCGGACGACATACATGTAGCAAAGTGATGACAGCACCATAAAACCAGGTAAGTTTGGAAAAATGACGCCAAGGTACGTCTGGCTCTCCTTGAATTGGGACCATGGCTCCTATACGCTATTTTGACGGAATGGAAAAGGCAGATAATAATGAGTCAGATATGTTAGCGGCTTACCTGTGACACGTTGATGGTGATTGGCGTCGGCGACGTGAAGCGAGGTGTCTTCAGCGTCGGCTCAATCTCCGACTGAAGTGCATCCTTGCGACAATCGTCAACGGGGCTAACGACAGACGTTTTCTAAAATTAGAAAAAACGAATAAATTACAAAGGATTTATACCTAATTTGGATTAAAAATTACATTTCAAGCTAAACGGCAAATAGTGCACCTCATCCGCGCAGATATATTTAACTTGTATTATAAAATTTTCGACATTTATTAAGTATTTAAACAGGGTATTTTTTCAAAACGGACCCCGGGGCCATCTTGGGTCCAGCAAATTTCTTTTGGGTCCAGATTTACAATTTTTGGCTCGAGAATTTTACGAATTTTTACCCGATTAAGAAACGTAATTCCACAGCCATACAAAATTTACACCACCTGCACCTGCAAAAGCTTGGACCAAATTTCATGTACGCCCTTATCAAGTGCACAGCATCTGTGGTTTGTAGAGTTCCAGTACGCTGACTATATGTTATATATCTTTTTAAACTGTATTAATCTGCTTATTACGTACGTTGATATTTGTTATGAGATTTATTATTAAGAATGATCCAAAGCAAACGCAAACCTAGTAAAATTTATCAGCAATCCCAATGTCTCCGAAACTGGCCTGGGTCCAGCAAAAGTTTTTTGCGTCCACGTAAAAATATTTTAGTCCAGACCTATCTGTGGACCCAAAAAACATTGTATTTAAAAGTACAGGAAATTGATAAAACGGTACGTAAAATGTCAGGTCAACCCTAATTGCTAGAAACATTTCGAGTACCGTGCATACTCACAAAGTCATTAGAGTTTTTAAATTTTCAAACGAAAGAAAAACTTGACAAAAGATTCACGCCTAGCTCATAATTTTATTTTAGTTGAAGAGTTACTATCGTTCGTTTACTAGATGCTATGCTCTACAATTATGCGGGTTATGGAAAAAATTGAGAACATTTTAATCCATTCTAATAGTTAGTACAAGCACTTTCAAAACTTGAAACCAAATACCGTAAAACAGTTGTTTTTGTTCTTTTGTTCAGTTCCAACAGCGTTATCGCTAAATATTTTGACTTGCAGGTGCTATATCGCAGATCACATGTACTGCGACATTACAGCGGTAACCATGTTATGAAGTATAACAACACAAAAATTCGACGATTTTGGTAAAAAATGTGTTGTTCCAAATCTGCTATGCGCAAGTAAACATAAGGTTACCCCACAAACCATCCTATTTTGTATTTTTGGGTAAAATTTATTACACAACGCTTTTTGAGCAACTGAAATTCGACATAAATCTGTTCGCAAACACAGTGCTCGCGTTTTAAATCTAACCATTTTGTGTTCGCGAAAATTGAAGTAAAATTACCCAAATTTTTGAGAACGAAAATTTGTCGTTTTGATTGTGACGTCAATTTTGCATTAAATTTGTTCGGGAACACTGTATAATCCAAACTTAAATGATAATGCATTAGGGAACAGAATTTCTGCAAACTGAAATCGCCAAAATTCTGTTCAAACACGAGATCTAATTTCTGGCACTTTAATTTGATTTTGCCAATTTTCGGTTAGCAAAAACCAAATGAAATTAAGCCTGTTTTGCGTAACCAGGATTTGCGATTAGATATCGGTAATGACAGAATACGATGGTTGGCGGGGTCACCTTAATTTTACTCACGTAAGAAAGAGATGCTTAAATACTTTTACCATTATGGGCCCCATGGCTAAACGCTATCAACGATAAAAAACTGATGATATCCACCCATGCGTTCCTGAGCAATAACCGTTATTGAAATGAAACTCTGTTTTAGTGAGTTACCAAAAAATAGAATGGCCTATCTTGCAGAAGAATAATTTTATTTAGTATTGATAAATAATTTACATGTTTTATCTTGATTTGAAATTTTTTTATAAAAAAAACTACTAATCTAGCTATTAACTAAAGTATTACATTAAAACTGTTAGAATTACTGTACAAAATTAACTGCTATCAACATAATGGTAAAACAGCCCCTCCGTGTCTTCCCCTCCACTTCAGGGATTGTGCGCAGCCAACTGCGACTGACACGAAGTGAGACATCAGCACCACGTCGCCCTGAATTTGGGGACCCTTAATAACAAAATAGTTATATCGATGCCATGTGTTGTATCCGACATTTAAGATGTAAAAATTTATTATCAACTTCGTGGTGTACCAAGGGTTCAAATTACTGATTTTTGAACATGCGCCTTACTTAACACTACTTCCGAATCATTTGGAATTTTTTTCTTTAAACAAGTAAACCTTGTGAGCATTAAAATTTTCTACCCGGTCGGTCGCTTCAACACAGACGTGTAAAACCCCAATTTTTGTCGATTTTCTAATGTTTTTGCAGAAATTTTAAAACCTTAGGACAAAATTTTTTGAATATTTGTAAAAGAATTTTTAAACCACAGGGCACACCCACAGAAGTACTTACACTTGCAGTGTCCAATCAATGGTTTTTATATACAGACACTCTACATTTATACTGGCTTCTCCAAATACGATGAGGTGCCACTGATCCCCCATTTTAATTTTGATCTCTCTACCAAAGTTCTCCGTGTACTCTCCTTGAGGTTAAGAAGTTAACGAACTTTGCTCTGTTGAACTAAAAATAGGCACAAATTTTCACAAACTTTTCCAAGCCTGGCTATAAAACGGTAAAATCACCCTCATTAGATATCGACATTTCCAAGCAGTCTTAAATTAACAGATATGTCGTTTATTGAAAGTTATAGTAATTTAGGTTTGCCCAGGTCTAAACGCGTCTCAACATGAAATATTAGAGATCGCCCGCAGTCCGAACTGGGAGAACGCCCAGCTCTCGTCTCAGGAATTTTTTTTCAGTTTGGATATGCCAGTATACATCATTAAATAGCTGCAAAAAGCGTTTTCACTCTGATTCAACTATAATTTATTGTAATTGCTTGTATTCTAAAAAGAGCTCCATTGATTTGGCTCAAGCTTTCACAAAATATGACGGTTTAAGCGACGTACACACAATGAATATTCACTATGCCTCCGAAAATTCTTTGAGAATAAATTATCCATAAAAGCGTGTTCACAAGCTGAAACTCTTTGCTGAAATTTTGAAACACGACAATTTTTCCTTTAAGAATGACCGCCCAAAATTTTGTGCTTAAGATTGATTTGAGCAAACAGTTGAGCGTGTGAACACCCTTTGAATTTTGAATTTCTAATATTTTTTATACCTGCATCGCTCGTACGAAAACGCCATCTTGCACGGCTGAGCTCCGCACTGGCGACGACACTGGAGCCTCGCTTGAAGAAACAACAACGGGGGACCGCTTCAGGTGACTCGATTGCACGGTGAGCGGCTACAAGACAGTATCAAATTTATGCCATAATTATTATCTGCAGCGTTTTGTGTTTAATATGGTTAAAAAGTTCAAACAACTTGACTTAATTTACTTTTGGAATACGAAACTACTATTTTGCGGCTTCAATGCTCGATCGAATATGGATTGAATGGGTCTCAAAATGAGCTTGTTCAAAATGATGCTTGCGTAGATTTGTAGCGGAAATCCTATCCCGTCAAGGTGCAACAATAAAGTTTAGTTTTGACGTTTATGCCTCTAACTCGGTGAATACGGCTAAGACTAACTGCAGCTTTACTGACTCATCTAAAGCTGAAGTTAAAACTCGATCAACAATAAAACCTTCTGTATGGAGTGTATAAAATACCGCCCGTCTATCCGACGCACAAGTTATGGTACTCTTGAAGGTACACAAGCGATGCGGCATCAAAACTACGCAGCTATGGTCGTCTTCAATAAAAATGACACAGATCGCAGCGCATGCCAACCCACGCCCTGATTAGTTGGTGTAAAGGACCAAATATTACTGCAAATCCATATTGTCCCTACTAATTAATCAGCAAAAATTCCACAGCCGATTTAAGATAATAGAACCAATTCCGGTAAAATAAACTAGGAATCACTTAGTGTTAGTCTGCAGAATACAGGACAGTACTGCTCTACGCAGCAGCCATGTCGTCTGGCCTGTCCACATCGCTCCCAAAAGTGGGGGGAACTTCGGGGGCCCCATGTTCACTCTCGGGGGAAAAGTAAAAGTGGGGGACAAATTTTGTTTAAAAATACTAATTATTTCCATATTTTCATGCATTCTTACTATCTTAAATGTATTTTCAAGCTAAGAAACGATATTTTAGCATTACAAATAGTGGTAATTAATGTTTAAAAAACAATTTGCAAACAAAAACATAAATTTTCAGACATAAAAAATTTTTGGAATTAGTTGACCATGGGGGTTTCCGGCGAGTGGGGGACGGACATGGCGAAAATCTCACGAACATGGGGGATTTGGAAATTGGGGTGGTCTCCCCCCACCCCCCGCCCCACCGTCGATAGGCCAGGTCGTGAGCTGTACACAGTAGCTAGTAGGTATGACAATCTTTCCTACAAAAAGTAAGGACATTCCTCAACCAATCTACGTCAAACTTTTTCGTTCTTGTTCGTAAAGGATACGTATTTTGAGATATTAAGGTAATAGAAATTTTAACTAAAAAAATGGGATAACAGATAATTCTCATACCACTCCGAGCGATGACCTGGCGACAGACGTGATTGTGGATGCTAAAGAATATTAACAATCGCTATATTTCTGCTGGCTCGGGGCAGCAGCAGACCAATGGATTCGACATCCATGATTTTCCTAATGATAAATTTAAGGTCCATTCCCGTGTTAACCGTTTCGCTCAAAATTTGAATGTAAATTTGTAACAGAAAAATGTTGCCAACTCAAGCGTTTTCTGAGCACATCTTCCATAATCCTGCCTCTAACGGACGCGTAGCAGCTATCGCAGATGCTTGAACGATCGACGAAGACCGAACTACAATAATGGCAGCTGCACGTACTACAGTCTTCAAAACACCCATTTGGAACTGCTGCGTTCAAAAAACAACAGTGAAACAGTGACATACTTTTTGATAATATACTTGAAATCTGGATCAGGTTACCTGCGGCACATTAATGGCGATGGGCTTTGGCGACGTCACGCGTTGTTTCTTCGTCGACGGTTCGGTGTCTGACTGATCTGCAACAAAAATACAAATATACGACTCCGAAACAATAATGTTATCGATTCAAGTGCTGCGTAGCATGTGTTTCACAGTTTCCTAGTTTAAAAGTTGTCAGTGAAGTTCTCTGCATACAATACTTTTTCCCTAAGCCGACATCCCGGAAATTCAACTAACCAGAAACAGAACACAAACACTTCTACCAATTGCTATGACAACAAAATAAAATGCCAGTCTACACAGTATTTAGGTGCTATTTGTTTCTCTCTTGTTAATTCAATATGTCAAGATATAAAACGTGTGAAGAATTTTGAAAAAGACACGTTCGACAACAGTATTTCGTTAAAAATTGTAACGGTATCCCCGCTAAAGGGTTTTAACATCCTAAATGATTGCTCACAGTAATCTTTCTCAGTTTTCATGAACTCTGCAGCAAAAAGACCCGTTTAGTAGGTGAGCAGTCTGAAATTCCAGCAAATGTCCACTGCACCATATTCTTCAGTCAGCGTAAAATATTACGGCTCGCTGCGTTTCCGCAAAATATCAACACAGCATAAAGTTGTCTACGGTAGTAGCCACAATGGCGGACAACTAAAGTGTCATTCTTTCACTAAGTGAAATCTGATAATACGATTTAAGATCCGACGATGCGTATCATGTACAATATTTTGTTCAAATCGCCTGTAACGTCAGTTGAGAAGTCGACGGAAGACAAGACAGCAATAAACCTAACCTTGGCGTCCAGCTTTTTCCTGTGCAGTCAACAGAAAAGTAGTCGCTTTGGCCACAGGAGTAGTACTCACTACACCAGTGGTTGATGCAGTTGTAACTGCCGGCGTTCTCGGTGGACTCAGAATCACAGAGGTGCTGGGCGTCACAGGTGACGTGTTCCCCACAGCCCCGGCTTGATGGCTCTTGGCCGGCGACTCATCGGAGTCAGAGCCAAAAACCGAAGCCTGCGACGATATTAGCGTCGCTAAGTTGTGGGATCGTAGGAAATCAGCCAGTCCTTTGTTTGGCGCTTTTTTCCAAGGCAAAAAATCGAACATATTACCGTTGTTCTAAAAAAATAAACAACCCCAGTCAGTACGTAACTGATAGGTGTGGGTCGGACAACATTTAAAATTACTATAAATAAATATCATGTATGATTCTTCATAGCAAACCCAAATTATAAGCACATGCTCTATGTTTAGTAAAACTTTTGCCAAAGAACGAGACCCTAATCCTTCTAGAACAGAAATAAGATATGCAAAATTTTGTCACAGACTACGCATTGGAGGCGAATATTTAGTAGTGTAATTTTAAATATAAAAATCTCCAAAATTTAAGTGTTTTATAATAAATCCCTTTATTGTTATAAAGTTGCACCGAATACATTGCCAGTGCCTTCTTGGTTGAAATTTGTAACGTACACTATGTATTTTAATCCGAAGAATAGTCAAATTTTACAGTTATGCAGCGGAATTTGCCATAAAAAATGCATCAAATGGAGCATATATATAAATTTTTGTGACACACAAGCTTAGAGACAATCCCAAAGCGAGGGGGCGGCGAAGCACCCCTGCCCAACCCAAAAAGTAATATTATTTGACATCATTCACTTCAGTCACATAATATGTATATTTATATGATGTGTTGTAAAAATTGCAATTAATTTCATGAAAACACATATCGAAGAATGACAGAATAAAAAGAATAGTTTGGAAGGGTTTTAAAGAAAAACGGAAAGTTAGAAGCGGCCGATAGCAATAAATCTAGCCGAATACAGCTTTAAAAGCATAAAAATTTGCTGTTAAAAATCCAGATGACGGTACGAAATGCTCGAGCCAGCTACCACCCCGTCGTCAGAACTTCAAGCCAATTGTGTCATGCGGTACAGCAAAGTTGGGCCTGGCAGTTTTCGGTGCTCCCTGGCAAAACCGTGGAGTCATAGAAATTTAAAACGTTGTTCTGTTTATACTTTTTGTCATAGCAGCCGCATCTGAGCTGTAAACTAAAACTTAAATATATCAAAACGTATGTATCATTTTGCAAATTTCAACTAAATAAGTGACACGCTTGTTCAGGGTAAATGAATGATGTGTTTTTAGGACTACATGGCTAAACGCGTTTTCATTGTTTTACCGTACATTGGACATGTCGTAGCCCAGTGAAAGCTGCTGTGGTCTGAAACACGATTAATTCCGGCAAAGAAATATAATCAATCTTTAGATAATTAACAATGTAGCTGTCGTACACAGAGAACTAGAATGTGTCTGTAGGATTTCAATTTCGGGACTGAATGCAACATGCCTCCGACGCAGCAACCATTACGTTTTATTGTTCCTACAAAGCTGGAAAAAGAAGCTTGGTATTATAATTTTTCTTCAAAGTTGTGGTTTATAAACGTTGAATATTTAAACACTTTTGGTTATTGAGAAAAGTGCAACGCTACTATTGGTTTCGGTTTCGTTTAAACTGACCTCAGCGTTGCCATTACTGTTTTGCATGGTGCCGTAGCATTTCTGCGAAACTTGAGGGTGCACAGATGGGAATTTCAAGCACCTGCTGAGCACGCACGGATTAGTCACACTTGTTCTATTTACCCTTGCTAGTAATATAACTTGCTCGTAAATAGACTATAACAAGACATTGGCGCACACACAGGGAAAACCAACTGCCTACCTGAAGGAAAAACAATTCGGTCAAATAATCCGCGTGTTGACTTTTCATTGAGTCGATGGTTGCGGATCGACAATCGATTGCTTCTGTTTTGACTTCCGGGTCAGCTTTCACCGCCAGTTCGCGAGAGTTGGGCGTTGCGGTCGCTTGAGATTTCTTCGATTCATGGAGACGCTGTACTTGTTTTGGAGAACCGTGCGAAACGTGGATCCCGTGCTTTGTTGAATGTAGGGATTTCGCTACGAACGATGGCCGCTTAATTGTGCCCTTAAATAGTATAAAACATAGGGTGTATACATATAATCCTAACTTAAATTTATCCTACGAACAACCCTATTTCGCCTAAAAATTGTTGACGAACATTTATAACAATTATGTCAATTGTAATTCATTATAAAACTGTTCTCAAACACACCACTCAACGATAAAGCCATCCTAAAAAATTATCAAAATTTTGAGAACGAAAATTTATCATATTTTAAATAAACAAATTATGTGCAGATCAATGGAGCTTAACTATAGAATCGATTTCTTTTAAGACATCTCTATTGCATCAAGTCTGCTCGTGAAATCAGAATAATTCAAATGCAAATTTTATAGGCATTATAGAACCAAGTTTCTGCAACGTGGAAATCGCCAATATCTAGTTCGTACCCAATGGCATTTGTCACAAGACGGATGAGGAAATTATCAACCATAAAGGACGGTGATTTTACATTCCGAAACTAATTTAGGTCGGATTTCTCCGCTAAAGACCTGCATATGCAAAGTTTCTGTATGTTTTTGCCCGGTTCTTGGGGACACTTAATCGCACCTCACAACATATCGCACGTATATATGTGTGCTCACAAAAGAAAATTCTATTGATAAAAATCTAAGACAAATATGGTCATCCAATTTGCAATCATAGGAAACGTCTAAATAACTTAAACATAATTAGCCAAAGCAGCCCGATCGGGAAAAAACTTATCCAGCTACCAACAGACGAGTATTCAGCGTGTGCTATTTGGCGCTGTTAATTTGTAGACATAACTCACAAGCAGAAGAATTGGATTCAAGATTGCTACTCAGGATTTCAAAGACTAGATAGAGAAAATGCACTGTGACAAAGAAACTCCGTGCGCGGCTCGGAATATTTAGACTGCATAAATTATGGCAATGGAGAAGCCGATGATTACGTCGGCCAGATTAGTGGGAAAAATGCTTTGGGCTGATTTGTACTTTAGATATTTTGGAAAAATGTTTTTAACAAAATAGCAGAGGATTAGCCTATGAGTGAAACCCTTGTTGTGTACCTTTTACTGTTATGATAAGTAACAAATTTTAATAGTAATAAATGTTTTTAATTATGCATCCAGTCTTTAAAATGACCCGGAAATCAGATGTTATATTGTTTGAATTTTCAAATGAGATAAATAATAAACGTTATTAATACATTCAGTCGCTAAAATCATCGCGGAATACATTATATGTCAAACCCCAACTCTTTCCCATTTGTAAGATTATAAGATTTTTTCAAAGGAGATAAATAAATGAAATGGGGCAAGCGGAATTTCTACTGATGATGCTAAGGAGACAGTGATAATTTTGCTATTTGCCTGTCGGTGTCACTCATAACTCATCTTCGGGTGCATAGATTTCAATAAAATTTTTTGTTCAATAGCAAAAATGAAGACAACGGGCCCCTTAAATGGAAAAAACGTTTTAAGAGTTCCTTGCCAAATTTGGTCATACGGGTACCATTGTTCATCAAGGTCTACAAGTTTGCTGACAAAGGAATTTTTATGGGACACTTATTAGGCCGGTGTAGGCCCGAATATTGTTTCTCGCCATTTGCCAGAAATATGTAATGGTTTTTCAAATTTCGTACCAGATACGTATCAGATATGCTCTTCCTTGCATTATCTGATATACAGCAAGACACACTAATCGATTTTAGGGAGAGCTCAGCGGAATGAACGGCTTACGATAAATTTGTGTAGTTGATTGAATTGTCAATTGAGTTGAAAGTGCTGGTTGCCCTGAAACAGGACACACCAGCATCGCGGCAGCCAGAGATACTACATTAGTGGCAGCCCATGTAATCGCCGCTTGAAAGAGTTGACAGACGGCGCGAGAACTACATCCGCCGGCAGACTGTTCCAAGAAGAAACAGTTCTATATGCAAACGAATATCGCGCACAGTCGAGAAGTGGCGTTATTTTCGCACGAATTTTGAATGGGTGAGCTTGTCGTGCGCGATCTGATGATATTATTTCAAAAAATCTTGATAACGGTAGATCAACTAAATTGTTCACCATCTTGTAGATGGCAATCATATCAGCTCTCAGGCGACGTGTTTCGAGCTTCTGAAGCTT
The DNA here is from genome assembly GCA_030248225.1 of Trileptium ribeirensis. NCBI lineage: Eukaryota > Metazoa > Nematoda > Enoplea > Enoplida > Thoracostomopsidae > Trileptium > Trileptium ribeirensis. The sequence goes on from JASANE010014316.1 coordinate 55,902, forward strand.
TAAAGCAGAGAGTCTGTCTTCGTAGTGCAGGTGTCGAATCTCCGGAAGTAAGCGGGTAGCTCTCTATTTCGGCATATTATGGATTGTTTTTTTATGTTACAATGAGTGCCTCTTACGTTACCAAGCATGCTAAATAATATGGTTTTGCTATCTAGATTGCAACTTGGCTATATTATATATTTCCTTGTGTTTTCAATGGTTAGGTCCACAAATCCGATTCCCAAGATGTAGTTCGTTTCCATTTGTTTGGTTATGTATTGGGTACATGGCATCCAGACTGGTCTATTCATGGGTTTTTGCTAAGCTGAATACGATGGTTTGGTTATCTAGAGACCAACATAAATACCAGACGCATACTTAGTTGTTTTCGGTGGGTTTACGGTCGACGAGGTGTTACATTTATAAATGGGTTCAATGAACCAGAGGTTTCTGGGAATATAGTATCTATATGCATGAAACACACCTTGTTACATGCAATTACACAAAATGATAACTTAAAACGAAACCACGCTTGCTCCGTTTCACCATCGCATGCGAAATACTAGTAAATATTTTTAGAAATAAATTTACTGAAATAACCCTGGTCTAAGTTATAAGTGAAGCCCTTGTGAATTTTTTGTTACTTTGCGGATATACTTAACATAGGTTATAACTAGGAAACTAAACCCTATTCAGTTTTCTGTTATAAAATGAACAAAACGAATGGTTGGGAGTGATTTTTTACAAGAGTGTTATATTCGTATAAAAATCTCATGACCAAAGTCAGTGTTTTTGGCAGTGAATGAAGGGTATTCATTTTGACTAAAGCGATCAGAAATAGAAAGATGAGCAATTCATTCAAACAGTGATCTTGATAGATGAAAATAGGGTGTTGTATGTGAGAATATTTATTTTGGTGACGATATATTAATAATCGATCATCAAAATTGTCATTCTGAGACCTAAAATCAGAACGAGTAATTCCCGATGTTCGGGAGCAATTATATATATACCTTATTTCCAGGGAATAACCGGAACCGGAACCAGCAACCGGAACAGTCCATTTAAACCGGATCCGGAACCTGGTCTTCGAAATTTATATATAATAAAATAGATGATGGAAGAAATGAAGGTATAGTGGATTTAAAATGCATTAAAAATAACTTTTACATTAAACTTAATGTATTGCGATGGTATTACTGCCTTTCTGAAACTTTAAAGAGACTGAAGAAGCTAATAATGTTTATTTATCGATCAAATTGTCGGTTTTTGGACATTCAGAGCAAAAATGTCTTCCACTATACACCATTGCGTATACTGCGTCAAATCGAATGTGCTTACAAAGCTTGGAGCGTAGAATACACACTTTCGCTCTGTCTCCAGTCGTCTCCCTTTACTACACATACGTTTGTTACACGTTCTTCTGTAGGAAACTTGAAATTGTTGGTTTATATGATTCTAAGAGAAAATAATAGATAGAAGGTAATTTTCTGATCAGGTATATATACTGTTAGGCTAGCGTTGGACAATAAGTGCCCCTAAGTTAGATGATAATGATGATAACTTTCTAATCAGAATGCTATAAACACGACGCACTATGATACTGCTCGCACAGTTTCAATAAATACATTTCATTACCAATAATGCCGTTTCAAGCTACGTTGCAGATGTTAGTTTACTTCAATTTAGCCTGGTTTACCTAGCTTACAAGCGCACTGGCGGGTGCTTGACGCAATTTATGTTAGCCAAGCATACACTAAGTACTTCTGCATAACCCATACTCTGTTACCGAGTCAACCGGTTACGTAAACGTAGCTTGAAACGGCATTATTGGTAATGAAATGTATTTATTGAAACTGTGCGAGCAGTATCATAGTGCGTCAAGTTTTTATAGCATTCTGATTAAAACTATCATCATTATAGTCATACGACCATACTTGTCCAACGCTAGCCTAACAGTATATATACCTGATCAGAAAATTACCTTCTATCTATTATTTCTCTTAAAATCTAGTGAACCAACAATTTAGAGTTTCCTACAGAAGAACGTGTAACAAACATATGCTCGTAAAGGAAAACAACTGGAGACAGAGCGAAAGTGTGTATTCTCGCTCCAAGCTTTGTAAGCACATTCGATTTGACGCAGTATACGCAATGGTGTATAGTGGAAGACATTTTTTGCTCTGAATGTCCAAAAACCGACAATTTGATCGATAAATATAAGAACATTATAACTACTTTGAGTCTCTTTAAAGTTTCAGAAAGGCAGTAATACCATCGCAATACATTAAGTTTAATGTAAAAGTTATTTTTAATGCATTTTAAATCCACTATACCTTCATTTCTTCCATCATCTATTTTATTATATGAATTTCAAAGACAGTTTACAGGATACTACAGTTAAGATGATATTCATTATGGTTCCGGTTACAAGTATTGAGGTATATATATAATTGCTCCCGAACATCGGGAATTACTCGTTCTGCGTCAGAGATGACAATTTTGATGATCGATTATTAATATATCGTCACCCAAATTAAATATTCTAGTACAACACCCTATTTTCATCTATCAAGATCACTGTTTGAATGAATTGCTCATCTTTCTATTTCTGATCGCTTTAGTCAAAATGAATACCCTTCATTCACTGCCGAAAACACTGACTTTGGTCATGAGATTTTTATCAATATGGCGCTACTTGAACCGCTCCAACCATTCGTTTTGTTCATTTTATAAGACAAAAATGAATAGGTTTAGTTTCATAGCTATAACCTATGTAATGCTGTCACAGAAGTGACAAAAATTCGCAAGGACTAGCTTCTAAGTTTAACAGTTATCATCAATTTCTTTCTAAAAATATTTTTACTAGTATTTCGCATGCGATGGTGATGGAGCAAGCGTGGTTTCGTTTAAGTTATCATTTTGTGTAATTGCATGTAACAAGGTGTGTTTAATGCGCGTGATACTATATTACAAACATCTGACATGATTCCCATTTATAAATGTAACACATCAACCATCTAGAACCACCAAAAACAACTAAGTATCATTTCTGGTATTTATGTTGGTCTCTAGATAACCAAACCATCGTATTCAGCTTAGCAAAAACCCATGAATAAACCAAGTCTCAATGCCCCATACCAATCATAACCAAACAAATGGAACAAACTAGTACTTAAATAGATTTATGGACCTAACCATTGAAAACACAAGGAAATATATAATATAGCCAAGTTGCAGATTGATGGCAAACCATATCTCACATGCTGGTAACGTAAGAGGCACTCATCTTAACATGAAGAAACAATCCATAATATACCCAAAATCAAGAGCTACCCGCTTACTACAGGAAATTCAGCACCTGCACTACAAAGACAGACTACTCCTTAAAGCTCCAAAGCTGAAGCATTCACCTGCAAGAGTTGATATCCTGCCATCTCCAAGATAAACAATTAATTGATCTCTACCCGTTATAGACTATTAAAATAATCTCATCAAGATATCACACCAACAACTTCCACATTCAGAAATTAGTAAAAATAACACCACTTGTCAATACACAATATTTGAGCTGCATATAAACTGTTTCTTCAAAACAGTCTAGGCCAATGTTGGTTCTTAGCACATATCTAGATCTTTTCAAGCAGGGTAGCCTGGGCCTGCACTAATCTCATCTATTTTCACTGCACAATACTGGTGTAGTTGTCAGCAAAGCAGCACTTAGACTGATAGACAATTAATAGACTACACAAATTTATAGGCATTCATTGCACTAGTTCTCCCTAAAGTGGATCATGTATTCTGCTGCTGTGGATTAGTGCAAGGAAGACATATCTGATACGTGGTCAGAAATTTAAAAAAGCATTACATATTCTGGCAAATAGCAACGATATTGGGCTTACACCAGCCTAATAATGCCATAAAAATTCCTTTAGCAGCAAACTTCTAACCTTAATAAACAATGGTACCCGTATAACAAATTTGGCAAGGAACTCTTGAAACGTTTTTTCCATTTAAGGGCCCATTATTACCGTTGTACTGAACAAAAAAATTTATTGAATTATCACCCGAAAGATGGTGACACCGACAGGCAAATAGCAAAATTATCACTGTCTCCTTAGCATCATCAGTAGAAATTACGCTGCCATTTCATTATTATATCTCCTTTGAAAATATTATAATCTTCAAATAGAAAAGTTTGGGGTTTGACATATAATGTATTACACAATAATTTCATTAAATGTATCCATAACATTTATCTTTCTAGTTGAAAATTAAAACAATAACACTTCTCTGATTTAGGGTCATTTCAAGGTAGATACATGAGTCAGAAAACATTATTACTATTAAAATTATTACTTGTCATAACAGTAAAAGGTACACAACAAGGGTTTCACTCACTAGGTTAATCCTCTGCTATTTTGTTAAAAACATTCCAAAATATCTAAAGTACAAATCAGCCCAAAGCATTTTTCCCACTAATCTGGCCGACGTAATCATCGGCTTCTCCATCCATAATTTATGCAGTCTAAATATTCCGAGCCGCGCACGGAGTTTCTTTGTCACAGTGCATTTTCTCTATCTCGTCTTTATCTAAACTGCTAGACGCAAATTCTGAATCCAATTTCTTCTCTTTGTGAGTTATGTCTACAAATTAACAGCGCCAAATAGCACACGCTGAATACTCGTTTGTTGGTAGCTGGATAAGTTTTTTCCCGATAAGGGGCTCTTTTGGCTAATTATGTTTAAGTTATTTAGACGTTTCCTATGATTGCAATTGGATGACCATACTTGTAGATTTTTATCAATAGAATTTTCTTTTGTGAGCACACATATATACGTGCGATATGTATTGGGTACATGGCATCCAGACTGGTCTATTCATGGGTTTTTGCTAAGCTGAATACAATGGTTAGTTTCTATCTAGAGACCAACATAAATACCAGACGCATACTTAGTTGTTTTCGGTGGGTTTACGGTCAACGAGGTGTTACATTTATCAATGGGTTCAATGAACCAGAGGTTTCTGGGAATATAGTATCTATATGCATGAAACACACCTTGTTACATGCAATTACACAAAATGATAACTTAAAACGAAACCACGCTTGCTCATTTTAGCCATCGCATGCGAAAAATATAAGTAAATATTTTTAGAAATAAATTTACTGAAATAACCCTGGTCTAAGTTATAAGTGAAGCCCTTGTGAATTTTTTGTTACTTTGCGGATATACTTAACATAGGTTATAACTCAACAACTAAACCCTAATAGACTTTTTGTTATAAAATGAACAAAACGAATGGTTGGGAGTGATTTTTTACAAGAGTGTTATATTCGTATAAAAAAAACATGAGCCAAAGTCAGTGTTTTTGGCAGTGAATGAAAGGGTATTCAACTTGACTAAAGCGATCAGAAATAGAAAGATGAGCAATTCATTCAAACAGTGATCTTGATAGATGAAAATAGGGTGTTGTATGTAAAGATATTTTATTTTGGTGACGATATATTAATAATCGATCATCAAAATTGTCATTCTGAGACCTAAAATCAGAACGAGTAATTCCCGATGTTCGGGAGCAATTATATATATACCTTATTTCCAGGGAATAACCGGAACCGGAACCAGCAACCGGAACAGTCCATTTAAACCGGATCCGGAACCTGGTCTTCGAAATTTATATATAATAAAATAGATGATGGAAGAAATGAAGGTATAGTGGATTTAAAATGCATTAAAAATAACTTTTACATTAAACTTAATGTATTGCGATGGTATTACTGCCTTTCTGAAACTTTAAAGAGACTGAAGAAGCTAATAATGTTTATTTATCGATCAAATTGTCGGTTTTTGGACATTCAGAGCAAAAATGTCTTCCACTATACACCATTGCGTATACTGCGTCAAATCGAATGTGCTTACAAAGCTTTGAAGCATAAAATATTCACGCTTTCGCTCTGTCTCCAGTCGTCTCCCTTTACTACACATACGTTTGTTACACGTTCTTCTGTAGGAAACTTGAAATTGTTGGTTTATATGATTCTAAGAGAAAATAATAGATAGAAGGTAATTTTCTGATCAGGTATATATACTGTTAGGCTAGCGTTGGACAATAAGTGCCCCTAAGTTAGATGATAATGATGATAACTTTCTAATCAGAATGCTATAAACACGACGCACTATAATACT
>JASANE010014317.1:0-11213 GCA_030248225.1 Trileptium ribeirensis
TGGCAAAGCATTAGACAACATACTGTAGTGCCCACAGCAACGCTAGGGAGTGGTCCACAACAAACTGCTGTTGTTGATTTTTATAAGCTGGTGTTCGGCGAAGCTGTACATCACAATGCCTGATTTCCATTTTTCGTTTCGGAGCACGTGTCGCAAAATATAGGCAGTGAGACACAAGAGTACCACGTATATAGCAAAGAACGCTTGAAAAATTCTATTATGGCCATTTGGGCGCGGAAGATGGGCTCACAGGTGTCCGTGCACAACAATGGGCATCATCATCACGTTTGCTATCGAACAAATTTGTTTATCGAAATCCATCCAGAAGGAGAGGAGTTATCAGTGACAGCTATAGACAAAAAGACATTTGCACGATTATCTCCACAGCGCTCGCAAGGGAAACCACGCTCTCCCCGTTTTAGTCAAGAAGTAAAATTGTATTATGGTAACGGAGATACAGCATCAGCAAAACCACATTACAAAAGAGTCAAAGCCATGACGTTTACTTTAACGTTGCCAAAAGCAATAAACGATATAGGAAGGTGCAGTACTTGCAAAAACGACTATCTCTCGCTTCACGACTAGCTCGAAATAAATCTAGTCTAAAAATAAAATTTATTATTAGTTTAAATAGTTTCAAAATCTCGAGAGAGCCATTTGTTGGCGGCTCGCTCGCTCGAAATGCGACAGTCATTTTTGGCGCGTACCGTATCTACAATTGTGTCGAAAGGCATTTGTGTGCCATTAATGCCTTCCGCGACTGCATGTATCGCACACCCGTTGGTTTGCCTCAGCAATCAGAGCACTTGTGTGAATAAGACCAACCAGCAGGTTGGATGGTATGTATTTTTACGTTCAAATTAGAGTAAAAATGCTTTACAAAAACGCGATTAAACAAACCAATTTAGATGTTATAAGAGAAGGATCTTATTATCGTAAAAAAGATTTCGCCATCAGCTTACTTCGCGTTATTGTAGCTCCGTTATCGACGTAAGCTTGAATTTCTGTTTCCCGATCGATCAACGATAGAGTGGATCTTCACGGCGCTGCGACTCGACGCATTAATAATAGCTGGTCGGGTAATTGATGTGAAAAACTGAAAAAAGATATAAAATAAACGTAACCATCAAGTAGCGTCAAATAGATAAAAATGATGATCAGAGTGTATTAGGTTTGGTGTACAGAAGTAGGTCCTACCCAAAATGACCGCCCTTGCAGCTAGACGCCTCGGTCGCCGAACTTTCCCAACTACACTAAAAAACTGTATAAATGATACTTAGAAGCGAAAAGACAAAAACAAAAAGCAAAACCAAAATTTATTAGGCAACTCAATGCCTAGCAATGTCATAAAATTACCAATAATATAATAACCGCAAAAATATAAATCAGAAAAAATAAAATAGCAATTAGTTTAGACCGTCAACGTGGCAACTTTCAGCTTGGACATAGCAAAAAGCAGTAAGCGGCACAACAAGGAGTTTATGTATATATTTCCCACAAAATAATATAGAAAAACTATTTGCATATTTTGATAAAGCAGTGGATTTGGTGCAAAAATTGCGTGTTGTCCTCGAATTTAGGGCACTAAAAAGGCAAACAGTAGTCGGAAAATCCCTTATACTAGTAGTTTGTCTTATTGCCAAGATGGTTAATTCTGAGTGTTGGATATGAAATTTACACATTGCCCATAAAGATATGATTTAGGATCATCCCAAAAAAAACAGAGGTTATCATTGTAATTACATATTTTCGTAATACAGATTAAGAAGCTTATGGCGTAAAAAGACTTCACAGGTACTCAAGATTTCTAAAAAATGTACCCCGAACATTTTTGTGAATTACGACATAGAAGTACGAAACCGATTGAAAATGTCTGTAGTATAAATCTGAAACGATGAAAGGATTGCCAGCCTCAAAAACCAATAACTCGGCAGTCAATACCTCGTCATGCGTTAACTGTCTCGCTCTGACGTACCCAACAGAACGGTACCTGTCCGACAAGATGCGAGGCAAAATTTGAGCAACACCAGCTCTGGCATTGAGTCAAAGTGGCTTTCGAACACTGACGTGCACAGTTCTATCTGCTCTATCCAGAATAATCGAACGAACATGCTTCATCAACGTTCCGAGATCAGATTCTACTTTCGGATTGCGTTCCTGAAATTTTCGATATTTCGCATGAACAAAATTATGAATAAAAACTAATAACTCTATCGAGCCCCCCAACCGAAGTGAAGTATAGGTACACCTAACGCCTTTTGCATGTACAGCCAATCAGCTCTCGATAGCATACGTCGACACGGTATAAGAGGATATCACACACAATACCGCACAAGTTAAAACAAATCTAACACCGACAATAAGTTTCCCATGCCCGAAAACCATGAAGTGATAGCTATCAGCCTCTACTGAGGTCGCAATAAAATTGGGGATTTCGGCTCGGACGAGCCACGGAGGCGCCATACCCCCGTACCATGGAACCATGAGTCACAGTACAAAATCCACACAGGCAATGAGTTTCCTATGCCGAAAACCCCCGAAATAAAACTTTTCAGCCGTCCAGGATGTCATAACGAATTTTTGAATTCTGGGTCGAGAAACTCACGAGGGTGCCATACCTCAAACCCCATAACTCCAGAACCGCACCCTTAGTCGAAAAGCAAAAAGAGGCATCGGCATTTATCATTTTACTATGAAATAAAACCAACCAGAGAAAAAATTCGAAAGTTATAAGATAAAAATAAACTTGCTTACGTGAATGGTACTAAAATGAGGTAAAAACCCTACATTTCTACCTCCAGTCCAAAATCACAACTCCAATCTAAAAAACGCTCGCGGACGTGCACGGTAAACCGCCTACGCCGGTTCGAATGAGCTCAAGATCATGAGAATCGGTTAATTCGTTCCTGAGTTATGGCTGATCATACATCCACAGAAATACCCTTCGGCAAAAATTCGGGTACCCCCGGCTCAAGGCCTCCTGCTGAGAAAAATAAACGTCTAAACACGACAAAATCCGGCAAAAAAGTGGCCCCTGGCAAAATCCGGCACCCCCGGCTTGTTTTGCAGGTCCCCAGCTATAATTTCCGAGGTTTGGACTAGCTAGTTCTAGGGAAGGGCGCGCTTTTATTTATTACACAGGAAGGAGGCAGATCTCCTATTCAAGCGTTCCAATTTTTATTTTGTGCTTTTTGATTTTTAGAAATATAACTAACGTCCAATTTTAACGGTAGCGCAATTGTCGTATACCCATTTTCCCACTCTAAAGTATTAAATTTTGCCCCCATGGTATTTTCCTCAGCCCCCCGTGATATTTTCCGCCTAAACCATTAAAATTTCCCTTATAGGTACTATAATTTAAAGGAATTATATTTTAGTAGTTATAGAAAATGAACACGGGTGACTATAATTGCCATTAAACTTCATTGAATTTTTAAAGTGGCAAGGACCCCTGTTGTCACCCGACATGTATCAACAAATCTGAAAACAGTGACTTTAGTAAGAAGCTAGAGCTATTTTCACTACGAAAATGGGATGAATGCGAGGTTTTCTTCCACCAAGAACGCATCGGCATTTACCATTTTACTATGAAATATAATTAACCAGAGAAAAAAATTCGAATGTTAAGCTAAAAATAACTTTGCTTCCGTGAAGGGTATTAAAATGAGGGTGAGAAAAACACATATTCCTAACCCCTGACCCTGGAACTAGACCCCAAATCAAATAAAATGCTCTGGGACGTACACGGCTAAATCCCGGCTATGCCAGTTCGAATGAGCCCAAGATCATTGAGAATCGGTTAACCCGCTTCCTGGAGTTATGGCCGATTACATACTCTCTCGAATTTAAAAACTTTCTAAAAAACTGCAACACACAATGTCCACTACGTTCTGATAAATTATTACAACGCAACTAAAATCACTGTCTCAAACACCAGTATCTTAGCCGCTCCCGGATGCCAGAAACTCTCCCCACGCAAACCATTCGCATTTGCGTTATACCCTCTCTGATGTATGCCGATTCTAAAGTGGCCATACCTTATTTTTTGTATGCGTGTTTACTGGTTTGACCTACTGGAATTACAGTCGAGGCTAGAAATAATATAAGTATAAGTAATAATATAAGTGCAATAATGTCGATTTCGATTAAACGAAATTTCGATCGACTTCGACTTTCGCGCAATTAAATATATTTCAAGTTAATAAAAATTAGATCAAACAAAATTTCTTTTACCATTCATTTTCCCCCCAGTTCGAAATAGATAAAACAAATTTTCCCCCCCCCTCATCAGCCTCTACCATCTTACAGCGTTTCTCCACCTCGACCGCATACCGTCTTTGGCCCCGCCCCGGACTACGTAGAAAAGCCACATATACTACAACACGGCCCGTAACCGGCGCTGATCCCAGATCCTCCTAGAATACCCGCCCGACCCATTTCTACACCCCATATTACTTTGCATTTTGTTCTGAACAAAATACAAATAATCTTTTATAGCGAAAAAAATGAAAACAGACGATACTTTAAAGGCACAAATTTAAACCTAGCCGAAAATCATTGTAGCTAAAACCACCTAAGTACAAAACACAATAAATACTTTAAACAACTTCGCTACCGTTGCGAACGGGGAATAGTGTTAAAAATGAAAAAAGATCCTTACAACCAAAGCCTAAGTGAATGAAAGCGCAACAAAATCTGTCTTATCAATAAATGAAGATTGGCAAGAAACGACAAAAAAGTACTGACGAAAATGCTAAAAGAAATGTAATCTTACGCCTGAATCGCCTTAACAACAAGCACCGGGTGCTCGGCTCTACAGACCTTCCATCGGCACATCTAACTGGCGTTATGTTTAACGATGGTAACATTGATGGTAGTTACTGCAAAATCCGATAACTTGCTACAAAGACAGGCGATATAGACATCCTTTCTCGTTGAGACTAAAAATATAAGAGTCTATGTTTATCTTCAAAGAACTACGATAAGGTATCGAAAATGAAATAAGCATTGCGAAGTCTTAAAAGAGGTCACACCTTAATCATTTCAGCCATGGGGAAATTCGCGTTTCAACTGATCTTCTGTCGCCACGCCCTTCGTAAATCGGTTAAAAGCACATCGTACACAACCAAGTTTGAACTACCATTGCTCCTGTGATGCGTCGTGCACGTTGCCAACCGCACCAGAGCCAAAGTCGACTCGAACCATCGAGGTCGTTCCGTGACGCATCCACGCAGTCCGTTTCTGGTCCTGGCACCGTAGCAGTCCACCTTGACAAATCCGCAGCATCCTACAGACGATGACGAGCTTGGAATATCCATTATAACTATATGTACGGGATTTAAACGGTATCCTATGTGAAATTTTGTTTGATCTAATTTTTACAAATTTGAAATATATTTAATTGCGCGAAAGTCGAAGTCGATCGAAATTTCGTTTAATCGAAATCGACATTATTGCACTTATATTATTACTTATACTTATATTATTTCTAGCCTCGACTGTAATTCCAGTAGGTCAAACCAGTAAACACGCATACAAAAAATAAGGTATGGCCACTTTAGAATCGGCATACATCAAGAGGCTTTATTTTAAATGCCAATCGTTTGCCTCTGGAGAGTTTTTGGCATCCCGGAATGGCTAAAATACTCTTGTTTAGACAGTGATTTTAGTTGCGTTGTAATAATTTATCAGAACGTAGTGGACATTGTGTGTTGCAGTTTTGAAAGTTTTTAAATTCAAGTCTGTGTGTGATCGGCCATAACTCAGGAACGACTTAACCGATTCTCATGATCTTGGGCTCATTCGAACTGGCATAGCCGATTTACCGTGTACATCCCCGAGCATTTTGATTTGGGGTCTAGTTCCAGGGTCAGGGGTCAAAATATGTGTTTTCTACCCTCATTTTAATACCCTTCACGGAAGCAAAGTTATTTTTAGCTTAACATTCGAATTTTTTTCTCTGGTTAATTATATTTCATAGTAAAATGATAAATGCCGATGCGTTCTTGGTGGAAGAAAACCTCGCATTCATCCCATTTTCGTAGTGAAAATAGCTCTAGCTTCTTACTAAAGTCACTGTTTTCAGATTTGTTGATACATGTCGGGTGACAACAGGGGTCCTTGCCACTTTAGAAATTAAATAAAGTTTAATGTCAATATAGTCGCCCATATTCATTTTCTATATCTACTGAAATATATTACCTTTAAATATGTAGTACCTATCAGGGGAAAATTTAATAGTTTAGGCGGGGAAAATATCACGGGGGGCTGAGGAAAATACCATGGGGGCAAAATTTAATACTTTAGAGTGGCAAAATATTATACGACAATTGCGCTACCGTTAAAATTGGATTTTAGTTATATTTCGAAAAATCAAAAAGCACAAAATAAAAATTGGAACGCTTGAATAGGAGATCTGCCTCCTACCTATGTAATAAATAAAAGCGCGCCTTCCCTAGAACTAGCTAGTCCAAACCTCGGAAATTATAGCTGGGGACCTGAGCCGGGGGTGCCGGATTTTGCCAGGGGCCACTTTTTTGCCGGATTTTGTCGTGTTTAGACGTTTATTTTTCTCAGCAGGAGGCCTTGAGCCGGGGGTACCCGAATTTTTGCCGAAGGGTATTTCTGTGGATGTATGATCAGCAATAACTCAGGAACGACGTAACCGATTTTCATGATCATGGCTCATTCGAACTGGCATAGTCGGTTTACCGTGTACGTCCGCGAGCGTTTTTTGCTTTGGAGTCTGGTTCCGGAGTCAAGGGTCAAAATATAGGGTTTTTACTCCATTCTAGTAACCTTCACGGAAGCAAGGTTATTTTTATCTTATCATTCGAATTTTTTCTCTGATTCGTTATATCTCATATTAAAATCATAAATACCGATGCCGCTCTTTTGATTTTCGATTAAGGCTCTGGTTTTGGAGTTTGGGGTTTGAGGTATGGCACCCTCGTGGTTCATCGACCCAAAATTCGAAAATTTGTTATGACTTCCTGGACGGCTGAAAAGTTTTATTTGGGGGTTTTCGGGCATAGGAAACTCATTGCCTGTGTGGATTTTGTTCTGTGACTCATGGTTCCATGGTACGGGGGTATGGCGCCTCCATGGCTCATTGAGCCAAAATCCCCAATTTTATTGCGACGTCCTGAGAGGCTGATAGCTATCACTTCATGGTTTTCGGGCATGGGAAACTTATTGTCGGTGTTAGATTTGTTTTAACTTGTGCGGTATTGTGTGATATCCACATATAGCATATCGACGTATGCTATCGAGAGCTGATTGGCTGTACATGCAAATGGCGTAGGTGTACCTATGCTTCACTACGTTCTCGATAGAGTTATTAGTTTTATTCATAATTTTGTTCATGCGAAATATCGAAAATTTTAGGAACGCAATCCGAAAGTAGAATCTGATCTCGGAACGTTGATGAAGCATGTTCGTTCGATTATTCTGGATTCAGCGGATCGAACTGTTCACGTCAGTGTCGAAACGCACTTTGACTCAATGCCAGAGCTGGTGCTCGAATTTGCCTCGCATCTTGTCGGACGGGTACCGTTTTGTTGGGTAGTCAGAGCGAGACAGTTAACGCATGACGAGGTATTGACTGCAGAGTTATTGGTTTTTGAGGCTGGCAATCCTTTCATCGTTTCAGATTTATACTACAGACATTTTCAATCGGTTTCGTACTTCTATGTAGTAATTCACAAAAATGTTCGGGGTACATTTTTGCGAAATTAAGAATTTTTGTGAAGTCTTTTTACGCCATAAGCTTCTTAATCTGTATTACGAAAATATGTAATTACAATGATAACCTCTGTTTTTTTTGGGATGATCCTAAATCATATCTTTATGGGCAATGTGTAAATTTCATATCCAACACTCAGAATTAACCATCTTGGCAATAAGACAAACTACTAGTATAAGGGATTTTCCGACTACTGTTTGCCTTTTTAGTGCCCTAAATTCGAGGACAACACGCAATTTTTGCACCAAATCCACTGCTTTATAGAAAAGATGAATAACTTATTATATTATTTTGTGGGAAATATATACGTAAACTCCTTGTTGTGCCGCTTACTGCTTTTTGCTATGTCCAAGCTGAAAGTTGCCACGTTGACGGTCTAAACTAATTGCTATTTTATTTTTTCTGATTTATATTTTTGCGGTTATTATATTATTGGTAATTTTATGACATTGCTAGGCATTGAGTTGCCTAATAAATTTTGGTTTTGCTTTTTGTTTTGTCTTTTCACTTCTAAGTATCATTTATACAGTTTTTAGTGTAGTTGGGAATTCGGCGACCGAGGCGTCTAGTGCAAGGCAGTCATTTTGGGTAGGTACTCTGTACACCAAACCTAATACACTCTGATCATTATTTTATCTATTTGACGCTACTTGATGGTTACGTTTATTTTATATCTTTTTTCAGTTTTTCACATCAATTACCCAACCACTGTTGCTAATGTGCGTCGAGTCGCAGCGCCGTGAAGATCAGCTACTATCGTTGATCGATCGGAAAGACGAAGAAATTCAAGCTTACGTCGATAACGGAGCTACAATAACGCGAAGTAAGCTGATGGCGAAATCTTTTTTACGATAATAAGATCCTTCTCTTATAACATCTAAATTGGTTTGTTTAATCGCGTTTTTGTAAAGCATTTTTACTCTAATTTGAACGTAAAAATACATACCATCCAACCTGCTGGTTGGTCTTATTCACACAAGTGCTCTGATTGCTGAGGCAAACCAACGGGTGTGCGATACATGCAGTCGCGGAAGGCATTAATGGCACACAAATGCCTTTCGACACAATTGTAGATACGGTACGCGCCAAAAATGACTGTCGCATTTCGAGCGAGCGAGCCGCCAACAAATGGCTCTCTCGAGATTTTGAAACTATTTAAACTAATAATAAATTTTATTTTTAGACTAGATTTATTTCGAGCTAGTCGTGAAGCGAGAGATAGTCGTTTTTGCAAGTACTGCACCTTCCTATATCGTTTATTGCTTTTGGCAACGTTAAAGTAAACGTCATGGCTTTGACTCTTTTGTAATGTGGTTTTGCTGATGCTGTATCTCCGTTACCATAATACAATATTACTTCTTGACTAAAACGGGGAGAGCGTGGTTTCCCTAGCGAGCGCTGTGGAGATAATCGTGCAAATGTCTTTTTGTCTATAGCTGTCACTGATAACTCCTCTCCTTCTGGATGGATTTCGATAAACAAATTTGTTCGATAGCAAACGTGATGATGATGTGCCCATTGTTGTGCACGAACAGCTGTGAGCCCATCTTCCGCGCCAAATGGCCATAACAGATTTTCAAGCGTTCTTTGCTATATACGGGTACTTGTGTCTCACTGCCTATATTTTGCGACACATGCTCCGAATCGAAAAATGGAAATCAGGCATTGTGATGTACAGCTTTGCCGAACACCAGCTTATAAAAATCAACAACAGCAGTTTTTTGTGGACCACTCCCTGCGTTGCTGTGGGCACTAGTATGGTTCGTCGACGCTTTGCCAGAAATATCCATTATTATTATTGCGTATTTTTACATAATAATGACTGTCTATTAGGTATTAAAGCATGCTGAATACTATTATTTTATCATCTAGACTCTGTTTTGACTATAGTGTATTGTTTTGACTCTATTGTTTGGGTTATGTAATTCATGCATACGGTCAAAATGATTGTATTGTTATTATAGGTTTCTTTGTTCGCTGAATACTAATGGTTAGTTATCTAGGGACCAGCATCGATATGTCATGCCTTTTCCGAGGTTTTAAATGAGTTTAGGGTCAATCAGATCAATGTCCAGCACATAGTCTCTTTGTTTGGTTATGTTGCGATACAGGGCATCAAGAATGATTTATGTAAGTTTTTCGATACGCTCAATATGAAGGTGTGGTTATGTATAGTTCAGCAGTAATATTTCATACTTTTTCAGAGGTTTTCGATAGGTTTAGAGTCAATCAATCGGATCTTCAGAACATAGTCTCTCTCGGTAGTTTGGTTATTGCTTTTCCGTACAGGGCATTAGTAATGGTGTATATTATGTTTTTGGTATGCTGAATATGATGGTTTAGTTATCTGAAGACCAGCACGAATTTTTTATTTTAGCTAAGAGGTTTTCAGTGAGTTTTGAGTAAGAGAGTCCGATTTCCAGAATATACGCTGTCTTGAATAGTAGGTCTTTGATCAACAACGTTTTAGGGTTTTCAATATGTTTATGATTTTAGAGGAAATCAAGGTCAACGCATTTTTTGCAGGTAATTACGCATAATAACAGCTTATAGATGAAACCACGCTCGCTCCGTTTCATCCTGTCTTTGGAGATACTAGCTATAGTGTTATAACGAGTTTATATCTTTACAGTTAACCTCAGAATTAAGTGCTCAAAAATCGATCGAAGCGGCGGTAGAGTTCGATCGTTTGTGTTTAAATGAAAGTCGATTAATTTTAACGAATTTCAATTGTATAGAAATAAAAAATATTTTTAATTAAAAATCTTTGTTTGCGTTTAATTGAACAAATTTCAACTTAAAAAGGAAAGATAGATCGATTGTGCTTTCGTTTGATTTCCGTCTGCGTTCGATTTTATAAGCACTTAATTCTGACTGTAACTGTACGTGTTTAATGATATCATTAAACCAGTATAGGAAATGGAAACTGCATTTATGTAGCACAATCTAGGATTTTGCGATCATGGCCGCAAGATAAGCTACACACTTGCTCATACTTTCAGGGTACCGGAACGCAACCCAAAATATTTTCATCAGATTTTGTCCAGGGCTGAGGACTGCGTAGGCCTTTATTTTAAATTACTTTACGACCACATAATATTAAGTTAACATAAAATTTTGCAAAGGCGAATTATGATCTTGAAGGGTTTCTTTATAGCATAAATGGCCGATAATCTAACCAGTGGTTCTTAGTTATCTTGGGCAAAAGGTAACATCAAAATCGGGCAGGTAAATGTTTTATTTTTTTTGGTCTGCTGTCTGTGTTCAGAGTCTTTAATAACTGGACGATTCGACAGAAAACAGTGGCTTGCTAGTGAAAATTCGCTTATGGTTAGTTTGGAACCCGTTGCACTAGCGAAGCTACGTGAGGAAGTTTTTCATTCCAGTGCGGGCAGACTAAGTCAAACGTATTCTTTTAGCTAGCAAACAAGATTTTGTCTAGCAGTATGCCAGAGTCACCAAAGCTTAG
>JASANE010014319.1:0-11133 GCA_030248225.1 Trileptium ribeirensis
CCCCAGGGCTGCAATAGTGCAGTCAGAACCACAAGACCATGGCGGAGCTTGAGAGTCCACTAATCCTGCCAGGGCGGCGAAGCGATTGGACACTGAGGTGGAGAACTTTTCTGCGATACTATTGTCCCGTAGGCAGCTGGCGTCGGTTGGACAATCTCTACGCTTGAAATGGTTGACGTCAAGCTTTAAGTGTAGTTGCAGCCGTATCATGCCATGGTCACTTGGAAGCAGGTTGCCCCAAACAGTCATGCAGTCTCTTACAGCAGACTCCCATCTTTTTCAATAAGGACATGATCAAGCTAAAATTAGCGCTCGCTGGGGGATCACCAGGTGTGCTATTGCTTTGCAGAATGCTTGAAATTGGTGCTGGCGAAAAACAATTCATGGAATTCGCGATGGTTCCGTTGTCAGTTCGAGAACCATGAGCGAAAGGGCCTAGGACATTGTTTTCGCCCGGTTCGCGCGGTTCCACTTTCGCACTGAAATCACCACACACTAGGAGGATGTCTCTTGCGGGGATGGAGGCTATCAGATGATTGAACCTTCAACGAAATCGTCATTGTCTCCGCAACTGTGGGCATCTGTGGGTGCATAGGCAACAACAATAGATAGGTTGCATGGCTTTAAGCGAATTCTCACGTATACTAGTCGTAAATTGAACGGATTCCAGAACATCACGGCATCCAGGCTGTCCTTCCTGATCGCAAGACCTACTCCCTGTTGGCGTCCTTTCTCGGATACCGAGAACAGAAGGTTATATTCAGCGTTGGGGGAGCTGATGTTAATCCTGCCGTTTCCATGGATTCGCAGTTCATAGAGCCATCTATCTTGATATTACGTGCAGTACGTGATCGACAAAGAAGTTCACTGTAACCTGGCTTCAACAATGTTCGAACGTTCCACACGGCAATGCGGCTCATCTCCTCCATGCAAAATGTGACGCGGTTTGTTGCCGTTTGCCCATTTTTCACGTCGCCGACGGCAGGGCAGCGACACGCGTAGTCTACCCAGAACGCTTTAGCAGAGTCTAGATTTGATTTGTGAATTTTCATTGAGGTTTTCGGAAGTTTCACGTAGATTTCCGAGCCCACAACCACCTGTTGTAAGCGGTATCCCTAGCCTTTGGGGACCAATTCCCAATTGACTACAAGGCAGCAGTTGACTTTTTATCGTGGTTTATCACCCACTATCCACCACTAACGCGGGGAGGTCGGACTTTTTGTCGTGGTTCGTCGCCCACTAGCTTGTGTGCCGGTTATAGCCCCAGCGTTTGGCTTTCGCTAGCCACTTGTCATCGAGGCATTTCTTTGGCATTTTGCAGCTGAGCAGCTCTAAACCCACCAACGCCTCCTAATGATGACCATGACACCTGTTCTAGCCGGTGTTCGCGTACTTTCCCTTGCTGAGTGTTATCCTTAAGAGGGCTACCACTACGCGCACAGTCTGAGCCATGCACTCTGGGAAGGCGCTGCACAAAAGTCCAACTCGAGTCCAAGTCCGTTTTAACAGATGACTAGTAGCAACGGACAGTCTTAATTCATTTGGCAATATGTACTACTTTAGCAGACGGCATTGTTTTGCTAAACGACAATTCTATAATATTTTAACTGGTAAAATGGGGTATATACATTTTGTATTTTCCTTTACAAAACGTTGTTGATTACAAAATTTTTTCTCGGCCCTCGTACGGAAAGTGGGAAAATTTTCAAGAACATCCATGGATTATCTATTAAATCTGATTGAAATTAAAAATCCAAAGCTCAAATTTTGTACATAAAAATTTTATGTGTTTTCAGGTTGTAGAATGTAGTTGTAAATGTAAATTTTTGCCAGACCTAGAGCAAAGTAAATATGAGCAGTGGCAATACTAATCTAAAAAATGCTGTTTAACTTTTTCGTATATAAATTGGCTCATTTACCATAGCGTAAAGTGCACAGTGAGTTGTTAGCTCACCTCTCCTTAAGGAGCCGGGCATTATAACGTTAAAAAGAACAGCTTAGTGTTGGGGTTCGGAGGGGAACTTACCGAGTTTATAGTATGGCGTGCGTTTAAACATGCACTGTTATGCTTCAGAAATCGAGTGTCAGCTCCTAAACAGCGTAGTGGGTTGTGTACGAAGCTCAGAGCCAACCCACCCAGGTTCAATCCATCGATGGGATCAAGCTTGTACGAAATACACTTTAATTTAAGAAGGAAAGGTTTATTTAAAATGTTCGACTATAGTTGGATTAAATATGACTTTATGCAACCCATGGTTTGTGGCTCTTGGTACTATGAAAACGAAAAACCACCTCTATGCGCCATTTGGTGCCTCTGTTTCACAGGAGAGTTTCACTGCAAACAACAAGTTCCTAGAATTTTGCACATGCTTGAGTTTGAGCATAACTAGTATAGCAACGCTATAAACGGTATAGAAAGCTGTTGTATATTTGTATAGCGATTCAAAAACACTGTTTGGATTTCCAAAATTGCATCATATACTCTTTTCCATTTTAATGAAATAATTGCATGTTAAGCTCAATAATTCATACAAGGAGAGAATCTAGATTATATATCTATGGTAAAACAGAGTAAAGTCAGCACATGTGTAAAGTCGATAATTTTTTATATATTCAATTTCCAATTTTCAGTTTTCAATTACAAACGGGAAATTATGGCTAACTTTAAAGAAATGTTAAACTTATTGTCTCGATTTGCAAACAGAAATGCACGCCTGATAGGGAAATGCAAGCCTTCCGTTTTGTTCTAAAAGGTTACTGTGGAGATCAATATAGATTGACTTATAGTCGAATGAATAGCTTGAGCGCCGAATACAAAAGGTGTCGCAGCAAATGCGAATATTGTTCTTTCTTTTGAGTTCCGTACAGCAAAATGTGATTTTTTAATGGTAGGTAGTTTAAATTGGAACACATGGGCAGCAGATGATGCCAAATACGACGATTTAGCTTCCGCACTGTACGTTTTGATTTTACTTTTTGTTAAGACTCAGACAATAGATAGGAACTATTTGCCTTAAGTCGACGGTTTGGGTAAAGTCGGCACTACAATAATAGATATATGCCGTGCTGCAAGGATGACCTAATTACTTAAGAATCACATATAGGCAAAATAAACGGCTATAGTAGGTAGCACCAGAGTGAACCTATGAGAGTTTAAGATCTGCAACACCAATGCTAAACCGTTGGCCGAAATATTTCACAGTTTTTTTCAGATACAGCTAAACCTGTGACAAGATAGCTGCTACATGCCCAAACTGTGGTAGTAAAGTCAGGTAGATAGGTTAGTCACAACATCGGTCCAGGTGACCGTGAGGGCCAATAGGTTATATCGTTAGAAATAAGAAAAGCATAGACCGAGGGGTTCGGGAAGCGGCGGCCCCCCGACATAGGCTTAGTGTATGTCTCATATTAGAACCCAAGCTAAAGCTAAGACTTAGGCTAAGGCTAAGACTTATGCTTGATATACCGAGAACGGCATGGCATGCATTACACTTTGTCCCACATGGTTACCTTAACCGCAATGCCAAATACTGTAATGTCATGGCTAAAATTCTAGCAAAGAGCTTTACTGAAAATATATAATCCACATATGCATCAATATTCAGTACCACATAATTCCACTGAACTATATTTGGGAGATATGCGAAACTTTTTGAGATACCTTTCATTTTGATTAAGCTATACTCGGCCCTTTGCCTAGAAATTGCTTTAGCGGCCCCAACCACACCACCCATGAGGCGCTCTTGTCTGTACTTTGCTATTCATTTCTTCGCTTTCCATCATCAATCCAAGTAGTAGTCGGACAAAAATACAAGAAATTAAAGAGTGACTGGAGAGGGAAGTGCAAAACTTTAATGCAGCCATGATTAATTTCAAAAGTCTTGGTTATTACTAACGGCCGTTGTAGCCTGTTTTTATGTGATTTATGTTTCCATAGTTCTGCTCGTTAATTTGTGAACCTACATAGTCTCGACTATGGCATTTTAATTCATCGTTTATGAATTCACATCAATAGAATAAACGACATAGCAAGGACTTCAATCGTCTTTTTATAGCCGTGTTAGTCCCATAATGATTTTATATTTAAGTAGCATCATTTATTTCCTTGGAACAAAAACGGCTGCAAATATAAAAATGAAGGTACCAGTGTGAGTTGAACCAGTATCTTCTGTACTGGTAGCACGGAACGGTGCGCAAGACGACTCGGCCACACAGCAACCAAGGGACCAACAAGACCCAAATAAAACACGTAACTCTAGCTAAACGAATCTTGGCGATTAGAGCCCGCAAAACCACTACAAAGCTACTACAGTTTTAGAAAGACGCTCTTACTCAACCGTTATATGTATCACAACCGATGGATCTTTCTAGTTGGTTCAATCATTGAAAAACATAGACTGCTGCAAGCGGTTGTTTAGTGTACTCAAAGATTACGCAGCAGAGGAGAAACAATTAATGGATGGTATTTCCTAGAGTAAATCCAACGGTAAATAGTTTCTACTATCAAGAGCCAAGGTTTGAGGAGGTCTGGGCACACCTGCCTGCACCCTTTATTAGGCATTATTAACTTGCAAAATGTAACTCCTAAATTTAAAACAGTCATTTGATTTGAGTTTAATTGACAGAACAAAGGCCCACCAGGTTTATTTCTGGGGGCAATTGCGCCCGCGATCCCTGGTCTCTGCTATCATGCTATATTAATGACATGGGTACACAATATTCGCACATACGATTTATATTAAATGCTGTAGCTAGTACCCCATGCTTAACAGTTTCGGCAAAACTACGTAATTTACAATATGCTCTTGTCTACTTCGTTCATTATGTATGATACTATGCGTGAGAAAATTTTCAGTTCCATCACTGCAGGCTGTGACAGTCGGAACTTAAAGTCCCTTTGGGAGATCCCCCGCCAATCTATCTCGAGGACTCCCACAGTGGACCATAAAGTGCACCGCATCTGTCACAAAACCTCAATGAGCTAAACTACTGTAATCATGTATATCTAATAACAAGAATTTAAACCTAGGGGAATTAACTTGGCGGAACCTGAGGGATGATCCAAAAGTTGTCACCTGTTTGTTTCAAATTTAGCTGGTCCTAAGATAGCACTGTACAATATACGATCTCGAACTCACGTCTTGTTAATTGTAAAGATGTATCAACAATTTTTGGATCTTTTCAATTAGCCTCCAGCCCGAATTTGGTCAATTTTGAAGATTACAACAATAATTTTAGCACAATGCGACTACAAGCAGGTATTAGAAAATGTCCGTTTTGGCCATTTTTTATGACAATTTTTTCGTTTTTTAGGTTCCCGATTATTCGGCCGCCACCCTTTGATACTCAAATTTTCAAAAAACATTTCTCGATAAATACATTTTATATATCATTGGAACCGTATAGACGAACTAGTCGAACGGTGGTAAACTCGGTTCAATGTTTATGAATTAAGGAGTTATTGTCATTTATATGACATTCTAAGCCTCAGGCTAAGCTGATCCTTGATCTAAGCCGAAGTCGTTTGCCTGTGAACCGATTGGGTCGTTTTGCTAAGACTTAGATCGTCAATGCGCATCGAACGATGTATAAAATTGTGCAATAGCGGGCAAGATTTTTCGAAAGTTTTGGGAACCAAAGAGGCCATTGCGAACAGAAAAACAGATCGAAAAAGAAAAATACCTTAAATGCAGAAATGGCTATTTTCTGAAATATCTCGTTGAGTTGAGTCGAATAGCGTTAAATTTATCGTAGTATCTTCAAAAATATACTATACCTTAAAAATGACTAAATTCTGGCTGGGAAATACCGAAAAGACCCCAATTTCGCCAGCCGAATGTATTCTTAACGTGTAACAGTCATGGCTAGCATTTACGTTTAAAGTAAAAAGTGTGGTCTATTAATAATCAATAACTTTTATAAATACTGAATCGATTCAAATTGTTAGTGTAAACTTTTAACACATCGATTGTGGATGCAACTGTTTCCTATATTAATTCACTGCGCCATGTAATCTATTATTTTTACCATGGTTCAAACCCGCCATATATAAGTGGTGCAATTAATAGTGAACGCGAACAAATGAACGAATGGTTTATTGCAATTACGTTACAGTATATATACACGAGGTTAATTAGTACATACAGAGGTTTATTTGCATAAATTTTGTAGGTGGATTATTTCGTCATTATTGTTGTTTCAGATCTATGACGCAAAGATTGCATCATGTTGCGTTCACATAAAATCACACTTCGGCTTCTGACTCTGCGGATATATACATTTCATTAGTCATATTGTAACATGTAATTTCATAAGTTACAGGACCGTGTGGAAAGTGTTACGGTATAACTGAATAAGTCCGTTCCAGAATAGTGCCAGATACATCAACTGCTATAAGCAACAGAAATATCTCCGGAGACGCAGTTATCCCGCTTGACACGGGCACTGCCTGGGATGAGTTTTACTGTCGAATTTAGAGAGATTTGATTTGTGCGGCTTATGAACTATCGAGTTTGCCCGAATAACATTCCGTGTCAGTTTTAAAATGACTTTATCATGATTTACTCATAGTTTTACATAATTAATAGATGTTTTCACGTTCCGTGGTGCCATAATATTTGAACGAACCATATTTAGCTGACAATTAGCAGCCCTAAAATATTATTTGGACTTTAGTGTTTTGTAGTTGTGCATTTCTATTTAAAACCTTACAACAAATAAAACTTAACCAGAAGTCTCACTGATACGCTCAGAAGATCTATTGACAAGATACACGGAGCTGCCAAATAGCTAGATTGTCAATAGACAATATTCTGTACGCAAATATTTGATAAACTCAAAATAAGAATTATAAGAAGAGCCCCAAATACTAAACGTGCCGTCGCGCTAACGCCATAATATGCGTTACAAAATTATAAATATTGCTATCTTTTTAGAACACACATCTTTATTTCAGAGCACTATAGAAAATTCGAAATATGCGTTCGGCGGTAAGCTGTATCATTTTAGAATATCAATTAGGTAAAAAGGGTGATAATCTAAAATTTCATAGTCTCGAGCAAGATATACATCACGGCATTATTCTTATTTTTGTATTTGTTGAAAGTATGAAACAAAATAACCAGAAATCGATACCACATGAGATACGAGCCGTGCGCAGCCAATGCTTCATTATCAATATTTCCTTATAAATTGCGGATAATCGCAGATATTATCAGCCAAAATAATACATTACAAATCGTTAAAATTTCTCGACGAGTCATATATGAAATCAGCAATATTTGATTTCTGTACATGTTGAATATAATATATATACATCTAAATACAAACATATCAAATCAGAACTATATATATTAGACATTTACATACATTTTATACATATATGTTTATATGCATATCTATGTATATATGTAGCTATATAACGTATATATAATACATATACATATGTATATAAATGAAATCAGAAATATTCAATCCGTGTTATTTATAACAGGTTGTAATTATACGAAACAGCTATAGGTACGCTGAATTAAATTTGTTGTGTTGTGACGTCAGTTTAGCATTGTAGTTCTGCCGGTGTTTCTTTTCATGATTTATACTATTTAAAGAACACTTCTCAAGCATATATAACATTACATTGTATTTCACTTTTACCTATTTTGGTACCGTATAATCTAAGAACTATTAAATTTCGACTTTATCTCGACTTCTTAAACAGAACTAAAAATAAATTGGTTACTTTCACATAAACTAAACATATATTCTTCAAATTTACATATAGAATCTGTATTTTAGTTCATTTTAAATTTGAGCCTTCTATTTCATACAATATGTGTAAATATATTATAATTACTATTTGTAAAAAAACAATATATTTTTACAGTTGAAACACTGGTTTCTTAAGAACACATAAATCTTTTTGCTTGTTAGAAATAGGCTTTCCCACTATTTGTGCTGACAATTAATAAATCTTTCTCATTTGGTATGGATTATAATCATTCTTTAGAGTGTTTCAATACAATGTAGTCGTCCATACATAAAAATAGCTATTTTATCACATAACGTCTAGCGATTCACTTTCCAAAACAGACACAAGCATCACCATTTCTCAAATTAGTTTGGAATATAATTGCTGTTATAATCTACTAGCACAAATTCTGGCCTGTGGTTGTCAGCGTGCACCAGCCTATATGAGTTGTTGTGTTTGCAGATCAGATCTTTTGCCTTTGTTCTTAAAAGCAGATTGTCTTAACTCAGATAATTTATGGCGTTTCAAATTAAATCTTGAATGTTAAAGAAATATTCAATTCATAACTCATCTTCGCGTGAATGGATTTCGACAAAAGATTCTTGTTTGATAGCAAAACTGATGATGATATGCTCTTTCGCTGAACATGAACGCGAACAGCTCCGACCCCATCTTCCCGGTCAAAATAGCAAAACAAGTTTTTAAAGGTTCTTTGACAAATCTGGCTATTCGGCATACATGCCTAATCAGGGGTCAGAGGGTTACACTCCGCTGAGCAGTCGGGGTCCAACTCCCACGATCTTGGTTTACACTTATCCTGAGAGTGTCACCTTACCCCCGTACACCCGTCCTGTGCAGTCGGTAGTCTGAATTGTTAGTTTCTTTTATCGAGAGTGCAACACTAATATTTCATGATTTTCATAGGTTTTCTCGGTATATGGTCGACAACACTGATTTTTTGAATGCAATCGGCGTTCAGTAGTTTGGTTATGTACTGTGTGCAGGGCATCGAAATGGTCAATATCGGTTTTTAGATAAGCTGAATACGACGGTTTGGTTACCTAGATACCAGCAAAAATACTTCATGTGTTTTCAATTGTTTTCGATGGTTTTGGGCGACGAAGTTTTTTCTTCAATGAATTTAGGGATCCGGGGGTTCTAGAGTTTTATATACATCAGACACGGCCTGTAACAGGTGATTACTCAAAATAATAACTTATAAATGAAACCACACTTTCTCCGGCTAAGCCTTTCATACGAATTACTTGTATACTAAATGCTGTTATTCGTAAATAACCTTACTTAATGCGCCGTGACTACTTGATTTTTAATGGCGGTAGGGCGGTTTATTATCCGCCACCCCTCAACACCTATCTATGTTTATTTCGAACATCTTGTTACGAAGTCATATTAGAAGGCAATGAGGAAAAGTACGAGGAAAGTAAGCGACGCAGTTCTTGTTGCTAATCAATTGGCAACGCAAGCGAATCGGTCGATCGATCGAATCCACAACGTCCATATTATATATTGTCGAAAAACTACAGTCAGAGGAAACGTAAAGTTTGACATTGTCACGAATTGAGGAGCCAACTCCGCTAGTTACAGCGGTGGCTGCGCCATGACCTTGCGCCGCCTTAACTTCTACTTCGGCAGTAATCGAACTTCTTGAAAAGTGAAAGAGAGCAAATGGCGATGCAAAGTGTCCCGACAGTGCTGTTTCCTGCTAGATATGGTCGATTTCGGCGCATTATTTTGCTTTACGAAGCACGCAAACTTGTCATAATTTTCCCAGCTGAAAACGTGCTGAATTCTGTTTTAGACAAACTCACTATTCAGTGAATATGCACACAATTGCATCTTTAAGTCGAAATGAAACAATATTTCAGCAATTCATCACTTACACATATTACTTTTGAATAAATTCAAACAGTTTGGACATATGATTTAACTTTATTCTGTTATCTATACACATAGCTATACTTGAATTTACCTTAATTAATGAAGCTGATTCAAAAGAAGAAGTGCACTTTATGTCACAGGGACCGCACGTCAATGCATGACCTTTTGTATTTATACTTATGAATGCAGCATTAACGCATAAAATCTTAAAATAAAAAATGGTATGATACTGTTTTTCAAATCATACAATTAAAATTTTTATTAATTCCAAAATTTTAACTAATCTCATTGCACCAGCAAGATTCATCCTTTTAAGAAAGCTTTTCCAATATATCGCCTATCTTCAGTTGCTATTGCATCGCTGGTTCAACGAATTTCACCAGGCTCATTACACGATATCCCGGGATCACATTTGGATAGTTTGTACTACGCTAATTTCATGCCATAATTGTGTGATGCTATGCTATAATTTGTATGAAATTTGACAAAAATACGGGCAAATCTATAGCGAATAAATCTTGCACAATTTGTACATTTTGTATGACTATGTCAAGATAAGCTTTAAGATATTGACCACAATAAATTTATGGCATATTGTACATAGTTTGTACGAATTATACCAGAGATTTGTATGATTATTTACATATCCTTTGTATGAATTTACACATAAAGAATTGTATAATTTGTTATACATAACTTTGTAATAAGAAATTATATACTATATACAGCATGAGTGTGATAAACTACACATCGTTTGCATAAAATTGCATACAAACACATATGATTATTTTTACATAATGTGTAAGATAATATAACAATTCTATGTTTTATGGCCCATAACTTCGTAAAGCTATATAAAGAAAATATATCATAAAATTGAAAATTTTACAAAACTTGCAATTACAAGAGCATTCATTCATTAGGTGTACCTTGTTTTATACAAATAGTTATAAAAATTCATACATAATATCATATACAGAAATATATGAAAATTCATATATTAAATATATTTAATCTCATACAAATAAATGAAAAATGATGCAGTAGATATATTATTTTTCACACAATATATGTTGAATTATATACAATGCATGTATGGTATTTTATACAAACATATTCTTACAATATTTGAAGATTCTTACATTATGCTGTATGTTTCATACTATAAAGTGATAAATTTCAATCAACTAAAATTGTATTTTTTATACAAATATATCTCAATATCCATACAAAAAAGAAAACCGCTGTATCAAATTCCACACAAAATTGTTTTGATATTTAGACATTTATAAATGTATGAACTGTCGCACTTAAGTTGGGTATGTAAAGCAGACAACATAAATAATGTACGACACTGCACACAAATATATATGACATATAATAATAATTTTTGAGAAAAAACCTATTGTATGAATATTATATTTATTTGTACGAAATTAAATACATTTAATGTATGAATTTTTATAAATGTTTATTAATACAACAAT
>JASANE010014320.1:0-15196 GCA_030248225.1 Trileptium ribeirensis
CACTACATTACTCCCCACCCAACATCACATTAATCTGATCATATACAACATTAACTGATCTATCCAACATCAACGTGATACGATCAAACAATTGCCGATTTATTAAACATTAATCCTGATTCTGATTAAACATCAATCCTATCAATTGAATGCCAATCGTATTTTCACTAACATTAATCTATTTGATGCAACATTAATCATATTTGATAATACATCAATCTATTTGATCCAACATTACACGATCCTATCGAACATTAATACGATACATTGATCTATGTAACATTTATCATATACAACATTAACCTGATCCCATCTCACAATCTGATCCGATGCAACATTAATCTGATCCGATCTAACATTAATCTGATGCTATCCAACAATCTGATCCCTATCGAACATTACGCTATCGACTAAGCATCTACCGAATTGATGCAACATTAATCTGATTTTCTCATCGAAGATTAACCTATTATATCGAACATTAACCTATCCTATCGAAACATTAACCTGATCACATCAAACATTAATTTGAGCTGATCAACATTAATCTATTTATTATAACATTAATCATTCTATCGAACATCTTACTGATGATCTGATGCAACATTAATCTATTTGATGCAACATTAATCATATCCGATACAACATTAATCTGATCCGATTGAATATTAGTCTATTCGCATCGCAACATTAATATGATTCGATCCAACATTTATGATCTGATGCAACATTAATCTTATTATATTGAACATTAGCCGATTCGATCAAACATTAATGGTTGACTAAGCATTAACCGATCCGATCTACATTTACCGATTAATTTGACATTAGTCTATTCGATCGAACATTAATGTGATTCCCATTATATTAATCCCCACGATGCAACATCAATCTGATCCCACTTAGCATTAGACTTATCTGATCTAACCATATGATCCCACTCATCTTACCCGACTGATCCAACATTAATCGGATCAGATTGTT
This sequence comes from Trileptium ribeirensis, assembly GCA_030248225.1. Classification (NCBI taxonomy): domain Eukaryota; kingdom Metazoa; phylum Nematoda; class Enoplea; order Enoplida; family Thoracostomopsidae; genus Trileptium; species Trileptium ribeirensis. The sequence goes on from JASANE010014320.1 coordinate 985, forward strand.
TGATCGGATCAGATTAATGTTGCATCGGATCAGATTAATGTTGGATAGGATCAGATTAATGTTAGATCGGATCATATTAATGTTGCATCGGATCAGATTAATGTTGCATCGGATCAGATTAATGTTTGATCGGATCACATTAATGTTGGATCGGATCAGACTAATGTTGGATAGGATCAGATTAATGTTAGATCGGATCAGATTAATGTTGCATCGGACCAGATTAATGTTTGATCGGATCAGGTTAATGTTGGATATGATCAGATTAATGTTGCATCGGATCAGATTAATGTTGGATCGGATCATATTAATGTTGGATCGGATCAATTAATGTTGTATCGGATATGATTAATGTTGCATCGGATCAGATTAATGTTGCATCGGATCATCAGATTAATGTTGGATCGGATCAGATTAATGTTTGATCGGATCAGATTAATGTTTGATCGGCTCAAATTAATGTTTGATCGGATCAGGTTAATGTTTGATCGGATCAGGTTAATGTTGGATATGATCAGATTAATGTTGGATCGGATCAGATTAATGTTGCATCGGATCAGATTAATGTTTGATCGGATCACATTAATGTTGGATCGGATCAGATTGTTGGATAGGATCAGATTAATGTTAGATCGGATCAGATTAATGTTGCATCGGATCAGATTAATGTTTGATCGGATCAGGTTAATGTTGTATATGATCAGATTAATGTTGCATCGGATCAGATTAATGTTGGATCGGATCATATTAATGTTGGATCGGATCATATTAATGTTGGATCGAATCAGATTGATGTTGTATCGGATATGATTAATGTTGCATCGGATCAGATTAATGTTGCATCGGATCAGATTAATGTTGGATTGGATCAGATTAATGTTTGATCGGATCAGATTAATGTTTGATCGAATCAGATTGTTTGATCGTATCACGTTGATGTTGGATCGGATCAGATTAATGTTGTATATGATCAGATTAATGTTGGATCGGATCAGATTAATGTTTCATCGGATCAGATTAATGTTGCATCGGATCAAATTAATGTTTGATAGGATCAGGTTAATGTTGGATATGATCAGATTAATGTTGGATCGGATCAGATTAATGTTGCATCGGATCAAATTAATGTTTGATCGGATCAGGTTAATGTTGTATATGATCAGATTAATGTTGGACCGGATCAGATTAATGTTGCGTCGGATCAGATTAATGTTGGATCGGATCACATTAATGTTGGATCGGATCAGATTAATGTTGGATAGGATCAGATTAATGTTAGATCGTATCAGATTAATGTTGCATCGGATCAGATTAATGTTTGATCGGATCAGGTTAATGTTGGATATGATCAGATTAATGTTGCATCGGATCAGATTAATGTTGCATCGGATCAGATTAATGTTTGATCGGATCAGATTAATGTTGGATATGATCAGATTAATGTTGGATCGGATCAGATTAATGTTTGATCGGATCAGATTGTTTGATCAGATCACGTTAATGTTGGATCGGATCAGATTAATGTTGGATATGATCTGATTAATGTTAGATCGGATCATATTAATGTTGCATCGGATCAGATTAATGTTTGATCGGATCAGGTTAATGTTGGATATGATCAGATTAATGTTGGATCGGATCAGATTAATGTTGGATCGGATCATATTAATGTTGGATCGGATCAATTAATGTTGAATCGGAACAGATTAATGTTGTATCGGATATAATTAATGTTGCATCGGATCAGATTAATGTTGCATCGGATCAGATTAATGTTGGATAGGGTCAGATTAATGTTTGATCGGATCAGATTAATGTTTGATCGGATCAGATTAATGTTTGATCGGATCACGTTAATGTTGGATCGGATCAGATTAATGTTAGATCGGATCATATTAATGTTGGATCGGATCAGATTAATGTTGGATCGGATCAGATTAATGTTGCATCGGATCAAATTAATGTTTGATCGGATCAGGTTAATGTTGGTTCGGATCAGATTAATGTTGCATCGGATCAAATTAATGTTTGATCGGATCAGGTTAATGTTGGATATGATCAGATTAATGTTGGATCGGATCAGATTAATGTTTGATCGGATCAAATTAATGTTTGATCGGATCAGGATAATGTTGGATATGATCAGTTAATGTTGGATCGGATCAGATTAATGTTGGATCGGATCAGATTAATGTTGCATCGGATCAGATTAATGTTTGATCGGATCACATTACTGTTGGATCGGATCAGATTAATGTTGGATAGGATCAGATTAATGTTAGATCGGATCAGATTAATGTTGCATCGGATCAGATTAATGTTTGATCGGATCAGGTTAATGTTGGATATGATCAGATTAATGTTGCATCGGATCAGATTAATGTTGGATCGGATCATATTAATGTTGGATCGGATCAATTAATGTTGGATCGGATCAGATTAATGTTGTATCGGATATGATTAATGTTGCATCGGATCAGATTAATGTTGCATCGGATCAGATTAATGTTGGATAGGATCAGATTAATGTTAGATCGGATCAGATTAATGTTGCATCGGATCAGATTAATGTTTGATCGGATCAGGTTTATGTTGGATATGATCAGATTAATGTTTGATCGGATCAGATTAATGTTTGATCGGATCAGATTAATGTTTGATCGGATCACGTTAATGTTGGATAGGATCAGATTAATGTTAGATCGGATCATATTAATGTTGGATCGGATCAGATTAATGTTGGATCGGATCAGATTAATGTTGCATCGGATCAGATTAATGTTGGATAGGATCAGATTAATGTTGTATCGGATATAATTAATGTTGCATCGGATCAGATTAATGTTGCATCGGATCAGATTAATGTTGGATAGGATCAGATTAATGTTTGATCGGATCAGATTAATGTTTGATCGGATCAGATTAATGTTTGATCGGATCACGTTAATGTTGGATAGGATCAGATTAATGTTAGATCGGATCATATTAATGTTGGATCGGATCAGATTAATGTTGGATCGGATCAGATTAATGTTGCATCGGATCAGATTAATGTTTGATCGGATCAGGTTAATGTTGGTTCGGATCAAATTAATGTTTGATCGGATCAGGTTAATGTTGGATATGATCAGATTAATGTTGGATCGGATCAGATTAATGTTCCATCGGATCAAATTAATGTTTGATCGGATCAGGACAATGTTGGATATGATCAGATTAATGTTGGATCGGATCAGATTAATGTTGCATCGGATCAGATTAATGTTTGATCTGATCAGGTTAATGTTGGATATGATCAGATTAATGTTGGATCGGATCAGATTAATGTTGCATCGGATCAGATGCAATGTGAATACTCTATAATTGTTATGAACAGGCAAATGCAAATGTGAACACGGCATCACATATAATATAGTATAAGAAAATGTACATTAGCAGAAAAAAGATGGAGTAGAATCCTTGTTTAATGAATAAATTTTGAATTTTTAAGAAAGATGACGTTGCGTAGCTGTGCAATGAAAAGACCTTTAAGCTCATCGACCTGAATCGATTGATACCAAAATCAGCTCTGTATCTGCAAAATTGACCAAATTCGGGCAGCGGTGGGGTTAAAATTAAAGACCTGGCTTATTGAGTTATTGCGAAGACCAATTATACGGTAATATGTGTGGTCAGATTTGTATTTTCAAAATCAGACTCGTGTGTGAGACATTTAAAATCAAAATGTTTTAGTCGATCAAAAACGTCAAGATATTACTGGCCGAGTGTGGGGACGGTGGTGGTGCTCATGGGATCGGTGACTTTGATAGTGAGTGGTGTGCCGTAAGCTGATATGTGTGCATTTCTTACTGTCCGATAAGGTGATATGTGTACACTGTACAGGAATATTATTTATTCATAATTTTTGTAATTCTAGGTACAATGCGACGACTGTGAGTCGTGGTTTCACGTCAAATGTGTGGGTTGCGAGTACGACGATGTCAAAGACGATAACACGGATTTTCATTGCGGATGCAAGCCATGAATGTGCCGAAACAGCGTGAAGTCTTCACTGTTTGGGTCGACCGTTTTTCCGGCCACCATAATAGATAACCACCGCCCAGTAGCCCACCACGCGGATTTTGTGGGCTGGGACGCCATGGGAATGCGAATTACGTGCGAGCTGGGCATTTGCGACGACTTTCCGTGTAGTATTAGGGGTCATATTGACAATCCCTACCCATCAGGTATTTAAACAATGATATTTTGTAGAAATAAGTAATATATAAATTAAAAATATGAAACTATTTAGATATTATTGAAAAAATATATCTATGCATAGTGAATATAATATATATTTTTGAACATATATAGATGAATACGGATGCCTGGTAGTGGAAGACAGATCCATCCCGAATGCTTTGTGGTATAGGTCAGATGGATCCAAATGCCTCGCGGCGGAACGCAGATGGATACGAATGCCTTGTAGTGGAAGACACAACTGGATGAATAAGCCTGGTGGTCGAAGGCAGATTGATACGGATAATTTGTAGAATAAGACGTTTGGTTGTAGACAGATCGTGGTGGAAGACAGATGGATACGGATGCAGATGCCTTGTAGTGGAAGACACAACTAGATGAATAAACCTGGTGGTCGAAGGCAGATTGATACGGATAATTTGTAGAATAAGACGTTTGGTTGCAGACAGATCGTGGTGGAAGACAGATCTATACGGATGCAGATGCCTTGTAGTGGAAGACACAACTAGATGAATAAACCTGGTGGTCGAAGGCAGATTGATACGGATAATTTGTAGAATAAGACGTTTGGTTGTAGACAGGTCGATACGGATGCAGATGCCTTGTAGTGGAAGACACAACTGGATGAATAAGGCTGGTGGTCGAAGGCAGATTGATACGGATAATTTGTAGAATAAGACGTTTGGTTGTAGACAGATCGTGGTGGAAGATCGATACGGATGCAGATGCCTTGTGGAAGACACAACTGGATGAATAAGCCTGGTGGTCGAAGGCAGATTGATACGGATAATTTGTAGAATAAGACGTTTGTTTGCAGACAGATCGTGGTGGAAGACAGATCGATACGGATGCAGATGCCTTGTGGAAGACACAGCTGGATGAATAAGCCTGGTGGTCGAAGGCAGATTGATACGGATAATTTGTAGAATAAGACGCTTGGTTGCAGACAGTTGGATACGTATTCAGATATCTTGTAGTACCTATGCGTTGTTGAAAATATTTGTATGCAAGGGTCGTAAATGAATGACAAGATAGAGTAGCTTTAATAAAGTGAGGATGCATGAGAAGACCCATGGAATGGCTTTGGGTGAAGGCCCAGCGGTAAAAGCGAAGGTTTCCGCGGGTGTTCCGGGCGATTTGCTTTGATTCGTTAAGGTTTAGTGCAGCATCCGGTGGGGGTGGATACAATATATACCTAAAATATTACCTACTGTTATAGCAACTATATGTTGTTGGCTGTAGCTGTTGCTGTGTCTGAATACGGTTGCCAAACTGTGATAGTCGTTGTGAGTGAGCTGATTCGATGCGAGGAACGCCCGAGGGATGTACAAGGGGAACTTTAAGACGAATGAGATAAGTTGACCTAGCGCATGAGGGCGAGTATAAGGCGGATTGATAAAAATTGACCCAGCTAGAGAATATTTTGGATGCTCTGTATTTTGTTTGGGCTAATCCAATGTAGAAGCGGACACTTAATTCTACCTGCACTTTTTGTTCATATCTGAGTTTAGGCCTTAAGGAGGGTATCCAACTTAACACACTTGACTCAAACCCTAAATGCTAAGGAGATTTGTTTGAATTCGAAAATGTCACGATTAGCCTCTCATAGACGCCAGGCTTACGCAATATTTGGTGGAATCCATGATATCATGTAATGCCTTGTCATCTCAAAACTTTGCGTCATTCCTAAAACAGAAAAAGTAAAAGTTGTAAACAAGCAGAGGAGTCGCAAACTTTTGCTCAAAAGTGGTGAAGGTCGGTCGTTTACATTCGTTTTGGTATAACTCCATTAGTTAATTGTTTGACGTTTGTGAGTAAAAAGTGGGAAGGGGCACTCCCCCGACCACTCTTCTTGTGATGCCTTCTAGAAACTGGTTAATGGGCAAGTGTTGTGCCCTGTGTACTAACTGCATGTTCCATTAATTGTCTAAGATGTGCTCATATGGTGTTTCAAATGTTGTGAGAGTGAGATCATGAAGACGGTTAGACATAAAATTCTGATGTTCCAGCAGGGTTTTGGATATAAGTGGTGGGCTGTCGGGGTCAGGACTTAGCACCGAGTACGAAGTGAGAATGTAAATAGAGCTGTCATCTCTGGGGTGGGAGTGGTAAAGTGGCAGGATGTGTGCGAAAAAGATGGGTCACGGGTACGCCACTTGGGCTGGCACTTTGGACCTCCTACTCGGAACTCATTCTTCTACGTCTTCGGGGAGAGTAAATTGAGTAGACCGTTCACCGGTACGCCACCTGCAAAGCTCCAGATACCACTCTGGGGGACCGCGCATCGTGCACCGAAAAGTTAGGTCAACGAAGATCGATTTGGCCCCGACGTGTAGAGCGTTGGAAGTTTTCACTGTATAATCATGTCCTGACCACTGTGTAGCATATATAGGAGTAGGTTATAAGTATTTATAGGAGTAAATTTATTATTATTTTGTATATTATTTATATTCGTTGGTGTTTTGGGTGAATGAGGCGCGTTCAGGCCGGTTCTTAATGATTTTTCTAATTGGCCATCAAAAACGTGACCAAGTCTTTGGACATTTCTGTAGCGCGATATAACTACAATCATGTTTATCCAGTGCTTGTGTTTGTCAAAATACAATGAATATTGTAGCGTCTGAATGCGTCGTCGTACTTTTGTGTTAAATACAATAAGAGTGTAAAGTTTATAGCTAATTGAAAATATTTTTACTATAAAATAATTATGCGTATAATTTACGGAGCGTACAATAGTTATTGGTTTCATGGCCAGTGTGAAAGTTTGAGAGGCCTAAAGTGAAATGCGTGCTATTCAAGGTCCTGGTAGTATCCCGGAGAATATAATAAGAGTGTAAAGTTTATAGCTAATTGAAAATATTTTTACTATAAAATAATTATGCGTATAATTTACGGAGCGTACAATAGTTATTGGTTTCATGGCCAGTGTTAAAGTTTGAGAGGCCTAAAGTGAAATGCGTGCTATTCAAGGTCCTGGTAGTATCCCGGAGAATATAATAAGAGTGTAAAGTTTATAGCTAATTGAAAATATTTTTACTATAAAATAATTATGCGTATAATTTACGGAGCGTACAATAGTTATTGGTTTCATGGCCAGTGTTAACGTTTGAGAGGCCTAAAGTGAAATGCGTGCTATTCAAGGTCCTGGTAGTATCCCGGAGAATATAATAAGAGTGTAAAGTTTATAGCTAATTGAAAATATTTTTACTATAAAATAATTATGCGTATAATTTACGGAGCGTACAATAGTTATTGGTTTCATGGCCAGTGTTAAAGTTTGAGAGGCCTAAAGTGAAATGCGTGCTATTCAAGGTCCTGGTAGTATCCCGGAGAACGTAAACTACGTAAATAGAAAAAGAATAGTTTTGTGTGAGGAGTTTAGGTGGTGGCAACTACCCGAATCAAAGATTCGAGATTAAAATTTCGCTTTGTATATCGAAAACGGTATGGCATGCGTTGGAGATGAAAAGTTTGCTCACGAATGTACGGAATAAATCTTCTTAGTTAACGGGTTTTAATTCAATTTTCATACAAAATACTATTTTGGTGACAAATCATAGGTGTGTGATGTCCAAACGAAGCCACTATTATGAAAGCCAGAATCTAGGGAACCAATCTGACATGCTGAGTCTATCTCGGGGTGTTGGTTCTTCCCGACCTCACGGCCTAAACTGTCCTTTTTTCTAACAATATAACCTACCGCTCCTCAGGGTTATTTGGTGCATAAAGGATGGGTGGCCGGCACTTTGAGAACGTAAAATTCTAGGTTGTGTGGCACTCGGTTCAGGCTCATTATGTGTGTACGAATCGCGATCTATTTAACCGTTCAAAATATCAGAGGCCAAACATCCGAACCTGACAATATTTGAGCACAGAACGCTATGTGACAAGGCGATGTGGGTACGCTTTCAGCAGAAATATTGGGGGAACTCCGAATCAGGAATTAAGCCTAAACCAATCTCATAAGAACCCGGTTACCGGACATTAACTTTGGCAGTTCTCGTAAGCAGCAGTGTTTTCGTACTGTCAACGTTCAAATTAGGTACCCAGATATGTAAGTAAGACTTGTAGGTTGCAATGGCATCGAGCTAAAAGAAATTGTCTGCTCCAGCCTACCGTACTAGTGTGAAGAACCATCAAAGGTCCTAATGCCTTGAACAGGTTGAACTTTGCGGTCATGCGATATGAATGCAAGTTCGGAAGTAGAAAATACAAGTTCGGAAGGAGAAAAAAGGTAAAAAATAGAAAAAAGAAACATATTATTATTGGGTTTGCCGAAGGTAATACTAAACTTTAATTCTACAAAAAGTAGGTTTGACCCCTCTAGTCCCTAAACTCAAACATCGACGCATCTATCACCTTGTTGAATTCGGTCGTTAGACCAGGGATAACTTTGGTAATATACCCTCAACAAATTGATTTAGAGATAGTAAACAATGCGGCATTTACATTATAAATGACCCCCATCTGTAAGTTTTGTCCCCCTGGGTGTCTCTGCCACTAGTCATTATATGGTGTCTTGGACACCAAAACGGCGGTATTTTAAGATAATATACATGCGTAGTGTACCATCGATTAAAGATCGAAGTCGGGTCTGGCTCAGTGCGGGTCGAGTTGAGGTGCGCACCCGCTAGTCGGCTCGGGCAAACCGGGTTGGGCCACACGACAGGAAAATATGATACTCAGAAGGGAAGTGCTATTGGTAAAGTTTAGAATTCTTAGCACAATGGATTACGGATTGTTGGCAGATCTCACCGGCTGAAGCACATTAAGATACAATGTCCCCATATATGTATGTATCTGTGCGCTTCAAGAGTCTAGGCATTCTAATCCTCAGCACCACAGATGTAACGAAGGAGGGTTGTGGGCTTTAGGTCACATGTTGGTGTATTTAAACGTATCATAAACATTTGTTGATTTCAAGCCCACTTACCATCGGATCAATTAAACTTCTAAACATTTAATTTTAATTTAGATATTTACATAGTCGCATTCCGCATTATTATATTTACAAAAATTATTTTTGCGCTATTAGTACCATCAAATTTTATTACTATCAGCAGAAAAATAAAGCGAAGCAACAAAATAACCTATGTAAAGTGAAGACTTCCATTGAACTATACTTGTCTTACGGTTTGTAGAAAATATATTTATATGTGATTTAAAAAAGAATCAAAGACGGGTGTGGTCGGGCTGGCACTGTTTTCGGGTCGGGCGGGAAAGCTCGATCCGAATTTCATCTTTACTAGCGATAATGGCATGATGTCGACTACAGCGTAGAATTTTTTTAATGTGCAAGCATGTACTGGATGGCACAGTACAGACTATTGGGCAACATACAAAACTTCCACATGGGAGTCCTTTCAAACTAGACGCCGCATAATTTCAATTTTGATAAAATCCTTGCGTGTCGTTAAAACTGATTAGGCTTATATAACTACCGCAGCTCCGATTAAATTTCAGGATCAGAGAAAACTTATTTAGATTTTTTGAAACTGGGCTTTACTATAATGGAGTTATGTTGCTGTTATTGCTAAAGTCTCGTACAATAATAGAATTTATGTCTATAGCGTGTTTCGTGGCGGCGTTTGGTCGGCTTTTGAACGCTGTGAAGACAGCATTGACCGTTTAGTACCCGTTATTTTCATGAGACCTGATGTGTACTAGGACCAGTTCTGGCCCTAAGGGATCCCAGCTGCACCACGGTTTACTCTGTTGTGGTGCCGGACAACCCCGGCTTCCACGACTCCCCGGTGATCTATGTGATGACCTAAGGGAACCGCTTAGCTTAGCAGGCTGCCGGCGGGTTAACCAGGGTGTTCGGCCTGGCCCCTATAATGGCCCACGTGTCTAATGGTATGAAGGTCCCCCGAGGGAGAGTCAACCCCTAAGCCTGCTCACAGGTAATAAGGCTGACTCGCCTTTCCCTCATTTCCCACTTTATCCCTTAAGCGGGGTTCTCTGATCCTAGTGTGACCTGAGTAAAATTCCCTATTTAGTCGTGCCTGAGTGTAAAATCCTAAGGACTAGTGGGCGCACGGTCACGACATTCCCTGTTCTACTCCTAGCAGATTTTACCTAATACCTAAAACAACACCAGGACACTGAGGCGAGGGCCCCAGTCCCTTGTAATCAAAGCTTGGACCTAAAATTTAGTGGAAGTTCCAGAATTACGGGGTGATTGGTGCCTATCTCTAAAGCTCGTACAGGCGGTGCCGGGGAACAAGCGATTCGACGAGATGACTGGCGGTACGGGTTGCGACAGAGGGAAGTTCTTGACAGCTCAGGTGTACATCGGTGCCATGCAGGTTGTAACGAGGGAGAATATTTAGCACTTAAACGGCGAACTGCGCAATGCTCACGCTAGTGAAACTAAGCTGAAAAGGGGCAACATTGATCACTCTCGATTCTCTGCGGAACTGAATTTGTCTGTACTTATTGTCTAATCGCCATTGGAACTTAAAATTTTCTAGGGTACGTGATTCATTAACACGATGTTGCGAGCTGCTTCAGGAAATTGAACACGGTTCAGCTGATTTACTATTTGAACCACAATTTATATTTTGCACACTCCACGAATTCGAATACCACCCAATCGGGGTGCACAACTTATGTACAGTATTCATGTTACAATGAAAATCTTGATTCGGGTACTCTGCAAGGTACCCTGAGGTACACTCTAACTTTCGTTCGAGTAGAGCCCATTAAATTTTGACGAAAACTGCTGATTTCAAACGGCTAGTTACTTATTTAAAAGACGGTAAAATTTTTTGCTTTGTAGCATCCCGAACTCTACATAAAAACAAGGCTGGATGTTCAAAATTTGGTACAGTTGTGACGGCCGACTAATTGGAGACTTGCTCCCAGAGAGCTCCGGGAGTAGGTGCCGACGTAGATTTTCCCCGTAGTTGCACGGTTAGAAAAATCACATCCCACCAAAATTTCAATGCCCTTTAGCCTACCACCAGCTCCAGTGCCCGTTTTGCTCTATGCTCAGCTAATGAGCCTTCTCAAAATTTATCACATTCAGGTCCGCCATCGTTTGCATCAGTATTTAACCAGAAGCAGAAGGATCAGCGAACGAATGAGGATCCGACGCTGTAGCTCGATTTCAAAGAATTGGGGACAACGCGTGTCACCCGAGGATGCAAACGGCTACGTCCTTAGTATCGTTCTCTTTACCACCCTTAATTTTGGCTGAGACCTAGTTAGAAAAATTTTGGTCCTTACCATGTAAAACAGAACTATTGTCACTGAATTTTCCTTAGCCTAGAATTTCATAAAAATGCCCTTTGACTAAATTTAACAATTTTGACCACTCCTCGGACCTGCGAAAGAAGAAAAACGTCCGAGGAGCGGGGAACCAGTCGAGACGTAGGCGAGCATGAATTTTGAACATTCCAGCGTGTCTCGCGAATTTCAACGGGCACGACCTTTACGGGCGTGCGGAGCATCCTTCCGACACTCCAACGTCCGCAAAGGGCGGCCCTCTGTATAAGAGGAAAGAACCTAATCGCCAGGGGCAGCTCTCCACCGTGGGGGCACGGCGAGAAACCACCCCTGGTACGTCAAAACGAAACGAAGAAAGAAGACAGAAAGCCTAGTAAATAAAATTTTAAATGGCGACAACCGCCAATCTTTAAAACGAAATTCTCGACTGGTCCCGATCGGAGAACCGGGCAGTCTCTTTTATACCCCGAAGTTCCCCCCTTTTGTTCTGCTTATTGCCGGAGTTGCCGTGCGTCGCTACTGTTGCCTGAAAATTCAAAATTTAAAGTTTTACAAAAACTTACAACGCCACATATATGTGTACACGTACAATGTCGTACAACGCATAAACACAACTACCAACGATGTACAAAACAGCTAAGCTTGCCGAAACAACAAAACGTGCCCCTGGTCAGTGGTCGTCGCTTAGTGTTAAATGTACAGAGAAACAGCGCCAGCAGCCAGCAGTGGCCGAAGTGTGCCAACAACGCCAAACCTCGCGCTGGTCGGCGCGAGGTTTTATTTTTGTTTAAATATAAAAGCGCTTCAGGCGCTGAAAATGGATAGAACTTTTCATAGTTTTCTGTTTATATTTCAAGAGCGGAATGGAGTAGACGGCCGGGGGCGGGATCATATCCATGCCCTGGCTGGTCGTCTACTGATGAACCTTAATTTATTATTATATCTCCCACGAGAGGCCCGTTAGAGGCCGATTTAGGCGCCCAAAACGGAGAATTTTGGGGCCGCATTCAAGTTTAGGGGATCCTGAGCGGACCCGCGGGGGTGGGCGACCCCGGTTTTCAGTGAAATGGTTAGTATAGGGCCCAATTAAGGTACAGAGCTCAAAAAACCGGAAAGTTTTGGTTTGGGATGTGGTGATTTAGGGCCCGAAAGATTGAGAGTTTAAACGTTGGATCGGGAGTCCCTAAGTGTTTACCGGTTGGAGTTTGGTTGACCCGAATGAGTGGTTTTGAATCCTCATGAAGCCCTACTGATAGTTCAGTATTCCCCTTTTTGTTGAAAATCTGTAAAACCCCCTTTAATTCCGAAATTCTTACACCTATTGAAAATGGGACTTTTAGGTAAATTTTATCTCTTGCTGCATGTATTCGACTTATCCCGCACAATGCAAACACGTATCATTTCCCGCCGGCGTGTCAGGACAAGCTCGCGAACCCCAAACTGCCATAAAATCCCAATTTGCATCTTGCCATAAGATTCCTTACGCAACGCCTCCTGACACCCGGACTCGTACATTCACAGTATGCATTATATTATCAAGCAACAAATATACATACTTATTATTATCCCCGGATGCGCACCGGCACCGGCCCTGGGACACTCAACTTGCAAAATTTTTAGTCCAATTGTGAAATCTTTCCCTTTGTCCCCAGCCGATCCGACGACGCATCCCCTTTACGAAACAACGACATAATAATACAACAATATTTGTCATGATGCAATAACAATCCTGGGCTCGATCGGACACCTCTACAGCAGAATTTTGGTTCGATTTTAGGTGCGAAATCACCCCGCGCACCTCGGGCTGGTGGAGCGTGATAACACATTTATAATACAAGTATCACATTCATTTTATTCAATACAATTATCAATAATGCATCAATAGATCCCCGGATCACGCTCCACCGGTATCCGATCGCCCGTTATTCATTGAATTCTGAGCCCTTTTTGGCCTGATTTTGAGTGCTTAAGATTCCGCGTAAAACTCGGGCTGTTACATCTCTTAAAATTTTTTGGATTTTATAGACTCCTTACTTATGGTAGTAAGTTAAATTTGTCGAGATATGAGTAGAAAGTGAAAATTTTGTATGATTAGTTCCGTGTGATGTACAGCCCTTGATATCCATTAGGTAAAATTAGTGTAAAATTTGAAAAATTGGCCCGTTTGGGCGTGAAATTTGTAAAATTTACCCGTTTGGGCTTAAAATTGCACTAAATTCCGAAAAATTTTCCAAAAAATTCCCCAAAATTTGCTAAAATTTCCTAAAACGAGGGTAGAAGGGCAATTAATTTGCTTGGTTATCACCAAAAACGCGTCCCTTCTCCCTTTATTTTCGGTAATTTTGGAAGTTTTCCCTTATGGCCTATAATATTTCATGCCTGTTTTGTAAAATTTTGCGTCTTTGAATAACATATATTTTGAAAAATGCCATTTATTGTCACTTGTGAGGCCAAATAAGTGGCCCCTTGCACGTAACACAACAATATCTTATGTCACATATTATATATACTTAGCACGTACCTCCAGAGTTCTGGACAGGGTTGGTCCCATGCTCCAGATTCAAGGAACCCCTAGGAAAAGGTCCGGCCGCCGGGGTGCCAAATCCCAGAAGTTCCCGTTATTTGAAATTTTCGGTAATCTTGCTGGAAAGTTCATGATTGGGTTTTGCTCAATTTACTCGACTTTCGATAACACACTTTCCTACTATCAGATTATCTAGGAATTGTTTACAATACCCGTAAT
>JASANE010014321.1:0-41950 GCA_030248225.1 Trileptium ribeirensis
TACGACGTTTTTGCTCGAACAAACCAAGCAACATCGGAATACTCTTCACATTGTTATTTCTCACTTTCTGTCTGGATACGACTCATATTTTATGTTAGAATGGTTATATAAACAAAATATTGTGCCAAAAATGTAATTATCAAAGGTACTAAGTTTATGCAAATACATATAGGTCGCAATATAAAGTTTCTTGATAGCTATAATTTTTTAAGCTGTTCTTTAAGAAGTCTTCCGAAAAGCTTTAACTTTACTACAAATCTTTGTAAAGGATGGTTACCACACTGTCTGCACACAAAGAAAATGCAAAAGTACTGTGGATCGTTCCCTGCTATGAAATACTTTGAGCCTGAAAAAATGAAACCTGAGAACCAGAAAAATTTTTTAGACTGGTGGTATGTAGAAAATGTAAAGTATAATGGTAGTTTATATAATTTACAAACCTCCTTAGAAGCCTACTGTATCGATGATGTTCTTGTCTTAGAAGAGGCTTGTAAACGCTTTCGTGAAATCTTTTTTAAAACTAGCGAAGTTGATACATTTGAAAAGAGTTACACGATAGCCTCTGATGTATCGATTGTGTTTTTCGAAGAAATTACCTCAGATCAAACACTCTTGGTATTATTGGATCTTCAAGTCCAGATATAATTCGGAAGCATTCCCTGAAATGTGCTCAATGGCTGAGTTATATATCTTTTAAAGATAAACTGCACATTCAATCAGCACAACATGGTGGCGAGAAGAAGAATGGTTAATACTTTGTGGACGGATATTGCCGCGACAAAAATACTGCGTACGAATTCTTAGGATGCTTCATGCATGGTTGCCAATCGTGTTACGACGACGAAATGTTTAACAACTTTCTTAGCAAACAGATGGGAACTATTCGAAAACAAACAAACGAACGGTTACAACGTACAGCTCAATATGGATACTTCGTGGAAATAATATGGAGCCATGAATGGGAAGAAATGAAGAAGAAAGATGCTTTCATAAGTTTGTACCTAGAATCGAAAAATCTTGACAGGGACGTGCTCGATATTCGATCTTTACTTCGAGGAGGAAGAGTCAGCACGATGGTTGCCACATATAGTATCAAAGACAACGAACTAATTTACTATAATGATGTAAATTCATTATATCCTTTTGTTTTGAAGAACAAAAAATGCCTATCAAATTGCCGGAAATTATAACCGAAAACTTCCGACCGATCAACGTATATTTTGGATTGGCGTACTGCAAGATACTTCCTCCTGAAACTACTATTCTTGGAGTGCTGCTATATTCTGGATCGAATGAAAAATGATATTTTCACTATGTCATACTTGCTCCACAGAGACATAAAACAGAAAGTGTACTCACGAAGCTAAAAATTGATGCTTGCTAGGCGTATGGACAACTATTGAAATAATATATGCACTTCAAAGAAACTATACAGAGATTGAAATTTACGAGGTATAGCACTTTAAAGAGCGATCAAACGGTGTTCAAGGACTACATTAACACATATTTGAAGTTGAACACTGAAGCCTCAGGTTTCCCAGCAGAATGTCAGTCACAAGAACATCGAGAAACATTCATACAACAATGGGAACAGAAATAAGACATGCAACTAGATGCCGACAACACGAAAAAGAATCCTGTCGTACGATCAATCGCGAAGCTGGCTCCAAATAGTCTGTAAGTATTTTAGTCAATGTTTGATTACTGTAATGTTCGTTTTATCAATAGAGTAGTGGGATTAACGTATATATAATTTGTGTGCTGGTGTGTTTTTGTGTATGTCATGCGTAACTTTTAAATATTTATTTTTTTTCAGGGAGAAAGTTTGGTCAAAACATGAATTTTGCAAGATCAAATTATGAAAACAACTACACCGATTTCGCGAAAGGTATATCTGATCTAAGACACGAAGCCACATAAGTCGAAGTGGGTGCCGATAACATGATGCTTCTCAGTTACAAGCTAAAAAATTGAAACCTCTGCAGCTTTCTCAAATATGCCTATTGCCTGCTTCAAGACAGCGCACGCCCGTCTTCATCTGCTGGAATTAATGGAAAAAGTACAGAGGAGGATCCTTTACCCCGATACTGACAGTCTGATATACGTGAGTGATAACAAAGGAATAGAACTTGAAGAATCTGTGTTTCTGGGTGACTTAAAGAACGAACTGGAAGGATCGTTCAGTCCCAACGCATACATCACAGAGTTCTACTGCACATGCGTCAAGAGCTACTGCTACAAGGTCAAGGATGGCGGCAGTATGACTAATGTTTTTAAGATTAAGGGTTTCGCGCTAGCAAGAGAAAATATGGACATACTGAACGAAGTAACCTTTAAACCTTTACTTCTGGGACAGTCAAATGAACTGATGTTAAAAAACTTTGTGATTCAAAGGAAGAAGAATACCGTGTAACTATTTTCGAAGAACGTCATGAAGAAATTACTTTGAACAAAAGGCTTTTGTGTAAAGACTACACCACAAGATGTATTGGAGACAAAATGATCAGCGAAGATGATTTGATATGAATATATATGTATATGTTGTATATAATATATTCCAATAATAAAAATCAAATATATACTGTGATTTATGTAAATATATCTACCTAGCGAGAAAGGCACACAAAGCAACGAAACAAATCAATAGTCGATCGAGCAATAAATTTTTGCTCCTCACATTTTTACGTATTTTATTTTTATATTTTTAGATAACAGTTTAAATTTTTTATAAAAAGTGAAATAGGACTTTAGTAAAACGCATATTTTCAGGTACATAAATTTTGTATATAAACAAAATATATGTACCTAAAATGATATGCATAAACCTGAAAATTATAGGAAAATTAATAATAAAAATATATAAAATTATGAGGAGCAGGAGAATCCTTCGATGTCGCGGAAGCTCCTAAAAGTTAAAAAATAATAATCCTAAATATTTTATATAAATATATGACTTTTTACATTATTTCATTATGCCATTATGCGTTTCACAGTTCAGGTACAGTCTGAGGCTAATAGTCCGATTGTTGAATGTTACTTAAATATGTTTTTGGATTTTGGTTTGCAGGGTTACCAAGTATGTCTCTCAAAAATATCTATACCGCTACCAATTTCTAATTTTCCTTCTAATTCTTGTAGCCTGAGATATGTTACAAAGTCGAAAACTAGTAGCGTAACATTAGATCAGACAGTACTTGCTAATCCTTCACAAATGGTGTCTAGGCTATAAAGTCTGATTGGATCGGACGATATCAAGTTTACTTACAGCGCTACTACTGGAAAAGTTACAATTAAGTGCCGCAATGGAGCAAAACTTGACAACATTTCTCCAATTTTAGTGAATGCTTTGGGTCTGGATGCTAACTAGGTTTCAAGTACGACAACAGGCAAACATATGTGTGATATTAACTTTTATAACAGGGTGCTAGCTCTGCAGGCGGATTTTATTGAAGACCAAATTATTGAAAATAATTCACAAAAAATATTAGCTCTTGTACCGAATTTACACACTGATGACAGTAGCATCTTTTATGAACCTAAAAACCTAAACTACGTACCTTGTAATATACTGTATACCAATAAGCTTAAGCTTAAATTGGTATATCTCGATGGATACCCCGTCGAATATGGTAACGGTAAGGTGATTATTCAACTAAGGTTTCAAAAAATCGAGGATGTTGTGGACAATTTTCTCGAAAGAATGTATAACAGTATGTAGTGTAGTTGTATGAATATCTGGAAAAGATATGACACCTTTTGATTGTGTAGTTGTATGAATATCTCGCTGTATCACTATCTCGAAAAAATAAGACCCCTTTTGTTGACAGCCGTTTTTGTGGCGGATCACTCGAATTTTTGTCAAAACACAACGCACGTTTTTGAGGATTCTGAAAAGGTACCACTTCGGACCACAAAAACGGCTGTCACCAAAAGGGGTCTTATACTACTGACATAATATATAAAAGAAAAGACAAAGCAAGGTCAAACCCCCCAAAACCCCCCCAAAACACTCATGATTATTTCGTTTTCGCAATAGCTAATAACGAGATCGACATAGTCGGCAAATTTCTTCGAAGATTTGCCAGTGACTGCCATCATGTCACCCAATTTAGGATTGTCAAACGGTACTATTAGCGCGGATGCTGGAAGTCTCGAGTAAGTATCCGTGAACCACCAAATAAACGTCTGACCATTCTTCACTAGTTTTGCTGCTGTTTCAGGATTACAAACTATAGCTGGCCAATAGTTATGGCCCCATTTTACAAATACCCACTCGTCAGTACTAAATTTTTTACTATTAATGCGCGTTACACGCTTACGAGCCATATTGAAAATTACTACTTTAATGCTTAATGCCAAAGTAGTACACAGGAGTGTATGTTGGCTGTTGTAGCCAATATACACTGCATAAAAATATATACAAATTTGTCCGTTTGTAAAACGTTCCTTCGGATCGCACTAAAAGCGCCACTGTTGTAAGGGCACACCGTGCTGGGGATTATTTGTTATCAGCTACTATTTTCGTATTTCACAACAGATAGATGCATAATACGTGTTGAGTTACAACCTATCATTGTTTGGGTCAAAAGTGGCTACAGGATTAAACTGCATTTGTTTGTGCAAGAAGTAGCTATTTCTATCTAGACGTCGCTCAGTTACTTCTTGCTCTACTATTTTTTGAATCTATGTCGATTAGCCACTTACTGTATGTATTTTGAAGCGCAATGGACACTTTTTGTCCTCTAATTTTACGTTTATTCGACTAATCTTATCATGCTGATCACAAAACTATATATAACTCAATATTCGAAAAAATGTCGGTTGGCCACTTCTTGCCGGGACGTCTTCAGTATGTTGGTGCTTGACATCAAAAATAGTTTGGAGGTTTTCAGTACGTATGCGGAATACAATGGTTTGTATATTGTATATCTCATTTCAAGTGACCAGCATTGCATGCATTTTCAAAGGTTTTTAATGGGTCAATAAACTTGATTTTCATGAATATAGTCGGTCTTTAGCAGTTTGGTTATGTGTTGTTTATAGGGCACTAAGAATGGTTTATGTATTATGTACGTTTTTGGTTCGCTGCATACGACGGTTTGGTTATCTAGTGACCAGCACAGATATTTGATGCGTTGCCAGTTGTTTTCGATGGGTTTAGTGCCGACGAGGTTTTAGGTTTGTGAATGGGTTCATGGTTCCAGACGTTTAAGGGTGGTGTTCACATGGGCGGCGATCCCTAAAAATAGTTGAGGGGATGAGCATAATTTTTCTTCTTATCCCCGGATCTTGATTACTGGGGGGGGGTTGCGGGGGAGGATGCAACCCCCTCGTCTCACCAATCGCCGACCAATTGTGTAAACATAAAACAGAGTGTTACGGGTGATTACGCGGGTAAATAACTAAAACCTGAAGCCCCGTTTCAACCTCGCATGCTAGATACTAGTACTAGTCAGTTGTAAGATGCTTGTGCTTGCCAACGAAAATTTAGAAACGACTTTACTATTATTGTGGCTAAATTATATTTTAGGTGTGGCCTAGTATTCTGGCCATGTAATGAAAACTAAGAAATGGTCACAGACTATAAAAATTGCAACAGCACACAATGTTAAGTAATCACACATGTGGCTTCGGGTTGACATGTATTGAAGGCGAAATGAGAGTGGGTGGCATCGCATGTATCTGGGCTGCTCTGGCTTCTGCATTAGCTGAAAATTTTACCAGGGGACATGCCCCGGGGGCCCCTGGTTCGGAACTGGGGAGCGCCAAATTTTGCCAAGGTGGGTTAACTGGCGGCCCCCTGGCTTGAACTGGGGGGATTGAAATGTAGAAATTTTTAACATTTCGTATTTTTCAGCGAAAAACATTAAAATTGTTAATAAATAGGCTCAAAAATGGTGAAAAATCAACTTTATTGACGTTAAAAGCAACATTTCAACCAATTTTTGCTTGAATAGGTTTTTAACTTTGGAGAGGATTTTTTAATTTTGTCAATTTTTTTATGTCATTTGGAGTGTTTTTTCCGTGGGGTGGCGAATAAAATTTGCCGGATAAGCCAAAATTTTAACAGGCGGCTCCAACCGGGGGCACCCGTTTTTGGCAGGGGGGCCACACCGTTCCCCCTGCTTTGGATACGCCAGCTGCTTAAACGGGAGCAAGACTACTATTGCGGTGGTCCGCGGTTCAGGGAGTTTGCTTTATACTAATTTCTGCATATTTTTGGCGTTTTGTGATCGAATTGTGAGGTGTTTCTCCCAGCAACAAATCCAAGAATATTTGTGACATTTCCATGAATATTTAATTATAGAACCACTCCAATTAATTATTGAACCATCTTCCATACAAATATTCGGTTAGTAGTCAATAGCAATCAACCATGCGGAACTGTGACACTATCGGGAACGACTAAATTGCCCTGCGGTTCATTAGACCGGAAAAAGGGGGAGGACTACCGAAGGTGTATGGAGTAGGGGCAGCTTCCTGTAAACCTGGAAGAGATCACGTATGCGTGCTGGCCTCTGCTTCATACCACGCAGAAGCCAGCTCTCATAATATATTATACTGATTGAACATTTTGTATATTTTTATTTTACGAGCGTTTTTCTCTGAATATGAGATTATTAGTTAACGTGAAGATACACGATTCGTAGTTGCCTTGTTGCAAAATTGTTTGGCTTGAATGATTCCAGAATATTTTGTATGTTTTAGGGTTGCAATTATGCGCTACTTAGTGAGTTGCTATCCCGTGGCATCACATTGGTATCCATCCGACTCGAAATTGAGAGCTCGTGTTGATGAATACATGGCGTGGCAGCATTCAAACCTTCGATTTTTTGGCTCAATGGTTTTCCAGTTTAGAGTATGTAACCGTTTTTGTGGTTCTAATGTACCAAATTATAGTGTCAAATATTGTGGTAACAGATTGGAGTAGTATGAAAAACAATAAGCCTGTGCGCACTTGCTTTGTTAGCGTAAAATTATGATTTAGCTAAAATAGCTGGCTAGAATTTCAAATTGCACAACTTATTGCATCTAATATTTCATGCTACAATGTATTTACATTTTCCATTATGTTGAGCATAAGGTAGATGTGATATGGTTAGGTCTTAAACAATTATTATTAGGTTGTTTTTGACCAATTAGTGATTTGTTCATCATCTATGCGCTGGGTGCCCGCTTCCTGGGATTTTACATTACTCCTGGAACTTGAAGCCTCGTAGACCGAAAAACGACATTTCCTGGAATTTTTATCAAATCTTTCCTGGAAAACTTTTTTCACCAAACACGATTTCATCGTTGCGTTTTGTTTTGAGACCAAAATCTTGAAAATTCTTGTTTATCATTTCGGACCATGCACATTCGTACGGACAGCTTATCCGTGTTCTTCCTATTTATCCATGTAATCCCTGCTTGTCCGTCCGTTTCTATTTATCGGGTAGCGAGTTGAGCAACCCAACCATTACCTATACCTGCCCTATTACTTCAAAAATGAGTTGTATACTGTATTTGTTTAATATTTCTGCGCCATTTGACGCCTGAGCTTGCAGATGATGCTGATCAACAGCAGATATTACATACTGGGTCCTGTGGACCTCATGTGGTAAACGGAGCATTCCAAACTGGACATAAGTGCCTGGGTGGAATATACATATGATTTTGAGATACTTTTTGGTTTTTTAAAGACAGTCCAGCTCTTAACCCTTTCATGCCCGAATTAATTTGTGTATCGTGCAATGTTTGACAAACTCAAGCCTGCGCCAGGGATCGAACCCGAAACGCGCGGGTGAAACTTGTGTACGCAAACCACTGAGCTATTTGAGAGCTGTTGCTCGGTTCCTTAAGGAACCAGCGAGCGAATAACAACGCACGTTCAAATGCATAAATATACGACAAACTCAGTAAACACAACGAGTCGCAATGTGCGTTGGGTCCATTTGGACCTAGTGGGCATGAGAAGGTTAAAGTGGCGAAACTTAAAAAGAAACAGATTTAAACTTTACTAAGTTACAATTATTATATTCAGGTTCAATTTTTATGGTAAAAATTTCATGACAAAATCCGTAGTATTAACCCCTTATTTGATGCTCATCGAACCGCAGGCACCCTGTATATATTATTTATGCAAAGAATCGCATATGCCTTGTGTTTATATGACATCAATCAATGTTGGGTATAACGAGCGTGTGGGTGAATTGAATATATAACCTATTTGAAGGCAACACTGCAGCACGAGACAGCGTGATGTCATCTTTCCACTAAGCAAACAACGAACAAACTTGGAGCAAGCAGTGACCACTTCTGGAGGGTAATATGAATGTTTCACTGGTACTTTTCAATACAGCGTTCGCAAATGATTTGTGAA
This sequence comes from Trileptium ribeirensis, assembly GCA_030248225.1. Classification (NCBI taxonomy): domain Eukaryota; kingdom Metazoa; phylum Nematoda; class Enoplea; order Enoplida; family Thoracostomopsidae; genus Trileptium; species Trileptium ribeirensis. The sequence continues at coordinate 8,363 of JASANE010014321.1, forward strand.
AAGCTTTAATTACAATGTTGGTAAATGATAGAATGAATATACATTTTGTCTGAAGCAATGTTACATGCATATCTTTAATGCTTACGAGACTTCCATATTTGAGGCCGAGCGTGCGGAGTTTCCACCAAAATAGTTTTTGCTAGCGGCAAAAAGTTATAATTTTTTTGTCCAACTGTAGAGAATAGAGATCGTAAATTATCACCGGATGGCTGGATCTTCACAGTTTTTTATTTGATCACAAATTCAGTCTATTTGCCCTTTCATTATACGCTAAAGCCGCCTACCACGAGTTCCAGGTCAAAATAGGACCCGAATTGTCACATTTTTGAAATTTGGCCATTAGAGTATCTATCTTTCGCAACCTATATCTCAAGATAGAGGATTCGTAGGGAAGAATACAGTGCGACATAATGCAGAATCCTCTCATCGAGAGCTACTACTTTGCTGTTAAGCATTTTTGTCAGATCCGCCGTTTTCGAGCTGTGTGCCAACCTTAAAAATACCCAAAAAAATGAAAAGTTCAAAATTTTTACAAAGCAAATTTTTTTCTTGTTGGGTTGAACATGGTTAAATTTTGAATGCAATTTGGTATTTTGTGAACATAGAAAACGAAAATACAAGAATTGTGAGGCTGCTTAGATATAATTATTTACCTAAGCTCGTGAAAAGCCGGCGGTGAGTGACATATGACCTCGATTTGATATTGCCTTTCTCTACGAAACTATATTTAATTGGCATAGATAAGGTGGGTGCAAAACCTAATCTCCCAGCCAAAAATAAGTGCAATCTATAACGATCGAAATTGCAATCGATAGAAATTTTAATTATTCAAAACTAATCGAAATCTGTTAAATTTGAAATTCATTTTGTCGCGCTAAAATCTATCAAAATCTCGTTTAATCGAAATCGACCGGTTATTTCGTACTTTGTGGCCGTTGTCCTTTTAATGAAAGTTTGTTAGGGCTTACACTTAAATTAGGAACTAAATTTAGACTGCGTGCACTACATATTCAAGTTGCATCATGCCGCCGAAGAAATTACAGTCACGGCCAGAAATAAGTGTAAAATAATCGATGAAATTTCGATCAATTTCGATTAAACGAAATTTCGATCTATTTCGATCGATTGCAATTAAACGAATTTTCGATCGATTGCGATTTCCATCGTCTTCGATTGCAGTTATTTCTTTGTAGTATCGTCGCTGCGGAAAAGCTTTATACTTAAAATTAAAGTTAAGCGCCATGGTGATGATTCTGAAGTTTCCTTAACATTTGCCATATTAGCGTCGGTGAGGTTGTCCTGGCCAAATTCTGATGCACGTTCCATGGTTGTGTAACTTTGGCGATAGCGTCAAAGTATTTCTTTATTCCGAGCCGCTTTTTAACTGAAATAAAAGGTAATAAATACCTATTGTAAGATTAAAATCTGGCTAAATTTCACGGCTGTTTCAGACGGAATTTAGTTTCCTCAAAATATAAATATTGTAATGCAATGCTTTATGGCAATAAAGCTGTATTTTATATACGTTTTTACTTTATAATATGTAAAAGTAGGTCATAGGCTATAAATCACAAACAAATCAGTTGCCTGTTGAGATAATAGCTTGTGTTGTGTTGCCTTTCTGGAATTGACCGCAAACATTTTTACCGCTCAGGAGAAAGCAGGGTTTTCCCAGGCTTAACAACATATTCTGATGATAGCTTTCAGAAATAATAATAATTTCTAATGATAGGTTGTTCGCCCAGCATTGGCTGGCAAACCGTATGATCCAGCAAAAGTCGATCGCTGGCGCTCAGACCTGGACAGCTGCCTCAGCCAAATGGAAGCAACGTTCCTTTCTGATTCCAAACCGTTTATTAATGGTGCATCTGATATAACCATCGCCGACTTGTTTGCCGTTTGTGAAATGGAACAGCCAATGGCAGCTGGGTAAGTATTTTGAAAACTCTGTAAACCGAGCAAAATTTACTCTTTTAACGGTACATATGTTGTCAAGTTTATGCACAATTAGAGACAAAAATAAAAGCTTATCATTCGCGAAACACGCGAATAACAATTATTGAAGAGCTATTGGTTTTTCGCGACTGTTTGGTAAAAGATTTGTTTTTGTCCGTAGCGTTTCTTGGTTCGTATTGCTCACAATATGTAGTGTACAAATTTCGTGGTACTATTTCCATACTCTTATAAGTCGAAAGAAATGGGCCCGGTTGGTACGCAAGAAGACATGTCTTGCCTTTTGGCCAACCAAATTCTTGGCCTTCAGACAGTTGAAAAGCTCATGTCTTCTTACTATGGTAATATAGTGTTCAAAAGAATTTTACTGGATGAGTAAAATGAAATTATATTAGTGTTTTCTGGAATCGTTCAGTGCGGCTCAAAACATTGTTCAACATTTCAAACTCCAATGATCTTAACAGGCGGTTGTTGTTTATTGACAAACCTTGTCATTTTATTTGTGCGGTGAACATTCTTTCACCTCAGTATGTTCCACTCAGCTTAAAGTCGAGTTGGCTAGAGCTGATGGGTGGATTTGAGCATTATGGCCTAGAGCTCTCCCACAACAGGAAAAAGGACGATTTCATAATGGTTATTGTGGGTACTAAAACAACAGTATCCGACGAATTTAGTTTATTTTTGACTGTTCTAAAACAGTAAAGTTTTTTGAGATTAATAGTTATACTGCGGACATCGTAGAAAAGAAAACTAAGAACTGAGGTAACCGATAATTAGTTATTAAGTTATGTCCAGTTTAGTTTGAAATAAGTAAACTCGCAGAATTGCCACTGCACGTTTTTGATCTCTGTACTGCAAAGACACTTTCAGGCTTCAGATAGTTAAAGAACCCAATCGCCTAATGGTCACAGTCATTCATCAGCCATGCTCAGCTAGACATAAAACTGAATGGAAATATACGGGCAATAGGACTGCCCGTCCAGCAATAAAAATAAAAAGGTTTTCTAAATTCTGCTAAGCTGTTCTTAAGTTAGGTCGTTTTAGTTTGAAATGTCCACATTCGTAGAATTCTAAGTTGAGGTTTCTAGGCGTTAAAACCGCCCTAAACGATTTTAATAATATTCGCTAAAATCGTTTAGTATGGTCGTAGCACACGGATTCTTTAAAATCGTTTAGTGTGACCTTAACACAACTCCCAAAAACCTCAAATTAGAATTTTTTGCGACTGCCCAATAATTGTGTTCTACCATAACTTTACGTAATAAATTTGGCATTAGAAATTTGGGCAACTATCTATGACATGCTGGCTACCTGTTCCTGACTTCGAAACATGATGTTCCTCATTGAACAGTTATTAGCATCATTCGGTTTATAGTTACTTTTTCGACTCTCGGCCAGTTTGTACTTTTGAAACAGCTGTTTTCCACTTTCGTCGGTAATGACATGAATCTGGTTCAGTTTTCAATGCCTGACAATCTTTGTTATTCACTTCTCTCCCAGAAATCGACAGGCGATCGAATGGTCGTTTATCAGATACAGTTACGCCAGAACTAAAACGCTAATTTTTTGCTAATCGTTTTCGAAAAATTTGTGAATAGGAATTGAACAGCTGTTAATATTTTGCGTATAGTTGGTGAATTTTTCGCGAGCTGTACGAGAAAAGTTTGATTTTGCTTCTATTCGTAAAGTTAGCTTTGATATCCGTAATGCTGCGAGCTATCCAAACGCTGCGCATGACCAAACCAAGGTAGTTAGTTGATATTGTCGAATGACGGGTCTTTAACACAATGCTTGCTATGTTGCTTTGAAAGATTTTCGTTATATAGGTATAGTATCTTCAGCGACATCATCAATGATTCACTAACCTGCAGTACTCTCGAGAAATGACTATCGATTTTCCATCTAACGGCCATCGAATAGAAAGCAAGCGAAATTTAACTATACATATGTACATGCATACGAATAATTTTCGAATAACTATCGAGCAAATGGAAAAACGCAATAAAAATGTCAAATATGTTTCGAGCTAGATACTAAGTTTACTGATAGACCGTCAAGTAAACATAGCACAAACATTTAGAAAAGGAGCAAATTAGACAGGAGTGGCGAGTCATAGCCCACCGTCGTAAGTGTTGATTATTTTAAGACTTCTATAAGAACTGAAGATTAGTTGAAGACTCATGTCGACAAAGCCATAGCATGCACTTCGTTTACGAATTCAGGTTTACGTTGGCTCTTATTTCTGTGGTTTCCTTTATTGACATCGCTACTGCAGTGTCACCAGTCAACTTGCCTATATAAACTAGAAGAACACGTTAGGTGTGTGTCAATGAAAGAATGAATTTATAAAATAGTACAGCTTGAATATGCAGCAGCTTTGGAGATTTATAGCACGCGACCGTATAAAAAATCATCTCTTTGGCTTCATTGAAATCCCTATGACAGCAGACGTGACTGAAAAATCATATGTTTTCCAAAAGTACTACAATTTAGATAAAACCATTGCAACTAAGTCAGCGTCTATGTATGTTAAATATCGATGTCGTTACCAGCTGTGTTCTTTTTGTAAAGGTACAACATATTTGACGGACATCCAATTGCGAAAGCATATTTGGAACGTGTCAAAAATCGAATTGGTGCGGATATCTACGAAGAAGCCCATGCAATTGCGCGAAAAGTGGAGCATCAAGTGAAGGCTGGAAAACTGTAGCCGAGTGATATGTTTAATTTGAAATTTTGCGTTTAGCTTAGTACATGAAACCATGACTTTTTATATTTTTGAGGCAAGAGAATAAACTATTCCCGGTCTGTAAATTTCAGGCTTGTCATATGGGAATGTTTTTTGTTTCCATATCCTTGAGAATTTCATGAGAATTCCTAAGGGTCAAGGTTTTATAGGCGATTTACTGACACAATGTATAATAATCATCTGCTACAGGTTTAATTATTGTACACTGTAAAAAAACGCTGTGTCAAATTTTGAATATTGAGCGGTCCTTTTTTAACCATAGGCTTGATAATTTGAACTGTGCGGACTTGAAATTTTTCCAAATCGTGGTTCTATACAGGGAAACAGTAATGGATTCGGTTTAACTGACTTCTATGCTTGTAATGCTGACACAGTAAAAGAATATATTATTGATCAAATATTTATCTGGTATAATTTAGCAATGCTACCATTTCACATTCCATACTGTCCACTGCGCGAACGTAGCTGAGAAGGAGCCCTCTATGGATCATATATAACTTACAAAATGGAAACGATTGTGGAAATTAACTTATTAATTAACTTATTCTTACCCTACAGCCTGAAATATTGTAAACTAAAGATTTATTTTAACATATACTTGTCATATATTCAGTGCTTTTATTAAAAATGATAGGTTGCATTGTTGGTATTTTGTCTTTCGAAACTGAGCGACTTCTTACACAGCAAGCCACTGACTGGTGAAAGTTATTATTTTAATATGATTTTCTACTCAGCATAAATTTTGCTACCTTTCACAATGCTGCTTATTCTAGTGATATAGATGGAATGGGTCTATTGCATAGGTGTCGGTAATATAGAGGCGGTACATTAAAGTAGTTAAGTCAACTTTTGAGTATTGAGTCGCTCTTTTTTTAATCCTAAGCTTGAGTTGGGTTAAAATGGGCCTAATTTGTGTCAATTTTTTACCCTGTTTCAGTCGAATTTTGGCTTGGAAAGTTATTTTGTAGCCGTAAGCGTTGGTGAAACTTTGAATCACGTTCTGGTTCAATTTGAATAATGTTTAATTCAATTTTAACTCAAGATTAGTGTTTAAAAGGACCGACTGAACACTCAAAATTTGACATGACGGTTTTGGAGTGCTGGGGTACCTCCATAAGTGTCGGCCACTCCTTCCCCCAACCCAGTTGCATATACCGGCGCGCTAGAAATTAAACAGATTTTTGTAGCATATGGTTTGAGGTCCTAGAAATTGCAGAAATCTCCCTAAACCGACGGATCTTCGGGCTTTCGATAACTAATTTGGAACGTTTTCAATTACCTGTCCGTGGAATCCCGGTTAAGTTAAATATATACTTTTGTATCAAGCAGCATTATTTTTGTAATTGGTGCGCTAACCTTTCACAAATCGTGTCACTATATGTAGCAGGTTTTGAAACTAACATATACTGTCAAATGGTAAATCCTTACAAAATTACTTGATAAAATTTGGGCCTCCAACTTTGGACAGAAAACAACGAAAGTTCACGAGGTATATATACCATTTAGCTTTAGTGTAAACGAAAGAAAACTTCAGTTAGTTGAACGGGTATCTAGGACTACACTCAAAATGTTTATACTGAATATTTAGCAATATTATGCTACACTTTAAGCATAACTATGACAAATATATATCTTTCAGTCTTTAAACTGCTAAATATTAAATAGGAACTTATGCTACGTTTTTGTCATGACTATGATAATTATTTAGCGTAATTATACTACATGAGGTCCTGAAGTATTTAACAAAAACAGAATTCATTTAAAAACATAAAATTTAAGCACAATATTGGTAATTATGAAATAAATTTTTCATGTTTTTGCTATTATGTTTCATTAGCATTAATAAAACTTAATATTAAGCATCAAATTTCGTTCAAAGTTTGCAATAAGCATAATTGTGCTTAAAAGTATGCCAGGTTTTTATTAAGCATAAGGATACGTTTCATATATTTCCCTTTTGATTAAATTTCCACAATTTTCTCAGTGGAAATTTTTTAAATCCGAGCGGTAATGTGGCAGTTTCCACTCTACCAAATTTCTGTTTCCCCAAAATGTATAATATATATAATTGAATTTTTGCAATTTTCCCATGTTCCGTGGGAATTGATGACATTCATTTTTTATATTCTCGCCGAAATTTGGAAATCTCAGTTTCCCAAATTCTCACCTTCCGAAAATTCTGTCGCTAATTTTCTCATTTCTGTATTGAAACGAATATATTTATCTATCCACGACCATTGGTAGAATGTGACGACCCTGTGCACCTTTGTAAGTTTCATGCCGAGACGTAAGTATTGTTGTAAATTGCGAATATGAACCTTGTAACATCGCTTGTCGTTTAGATTGGCTACCAGCTTTTCCACCACTGCATTAGTGATATTTAGTGACTTCTTGGTATTTACACAATATTCTGACAACATACCGTCCGTAATTTTTAAACGCTATGGTGCTTGTCGGTGCGTATTTAGTGCCAGTTGCGCCGTACATGTCCATCTTCTCCATTTTATACCAGCGAGTCTTCTTCTGGCAATCCATCGCCACGCAGCTTTGTCTGCTTAAGATCTTTTCGTGGGAATTTTGTCGCCGGCTAATCTTCCTTCGTTGCCCTTTTTTGGTACGTGGATTGTGCTGTTGCATTGTGCAGATTTCGTATATGTCTATCGGTGATATCTTTCCGCGCAAATCTTTTGTTGCATACCGGATATCTGTGCTCCTCGCCACCGTGCTTTGATTGTTGATGTCGAAAGACTCTTCTTCAAACGTAAAAGCTTCACCACACTTATTGCATTCCATTATCTAGTGATAAACAAATAAGATAATCCCTTTTAATAACACCACCAGTTGGTAGTGTGTTAAAATTAAAATGAAACCATTTCTACAATTACACTTTATATTTTCAAAACGTAAACAACATTCCAAAGTGATGAGTCATCAGTGGCAGTTTATGCCTGGTACCAAAATGACGTCACTCTTTGATCTTGCCGCCTGCCAAAAATGATTAATTACTATAAACAACTGGCGTCGGTTTGTATATAAACACTAGAACATATGGGTCGTTGTTTAGTTTATCGTTTCTTTTGTTATAAACTCTTGCTTTCGTTGCACTCGTTTTGTTTACGCTATACGCTGTACGTTACTTATAGCGCAAGTAGTGATCAAGTACTTCAAAAGCTGTTGTATGACATTAGAGCATCCCGAGCCATCAATCGCCCTATTCCCACAGCATGTTTGGTCGGTATAACGGAAGAAGAAAATGCAAGGCACCCTTATATCGATACTACAAAACTCTAGGTGTTGATGTCACCGTTCATGCTTCTGGCTTGTGTGTTCCGATTTCAGGTCCATATCTTGGTACTACTCCCGATGTTAACGTTACGTCAGTTACATTCCCGGAACCCAGGATATTGGAGATTAAGTGCCTTTACAATGCAGCAGACAATGCCAGAACAATCATGGAAATAGGTAAAAGTAGGATGTCTCAGTTCTATTATGCTATTAACAAAGAAACTGTTGCATTTACTTTAAAAACTAACCATAAGTATTATTTTCAAGTTTTAGGCGAATTAGCTATCACAGGTTTACACTTAGCAGACTTTGTAATATACGCTCCACGTACAAAAGCAATAAAAATTATAACAGTAACATTCGATAATGACCGCTGGCAAAAGCTATTCCAGAAATTATCCCTCTTCAACCACAAATTCCTCATATACACACCACACCATTGCATATGCAACATGGGCACCATTATATATATATGTTCTCAAAAGAATCAATGAACATCGATGCTCCCCAAAATTGACTTCAGGCACATTCAGTTTGGTCACTTTGACCCTGATGTATCTAAATCCTATTTTATTATTACAAAGGAACAACTGAAGGAATTTATATATATAACATTTACCACTAATATGATACCAAGGTGAAACAATCCAGTGACAAATTTGCTTTCACGAAGGAATTCCTCAGGTTTATTGGCCGCGTTCGAGATACAAATGAATTATCTTCAACTTTGAGAATAGCTTATGTCTCTTCTAGTCATAAAATTATTACTTGTTATCAAGTATAATGTCTGAAAATATTATTAATAAATTTAGCCAATTACGTATAGATAGGACATTTACGGTACGGTATAACTTCTCTGACATAGAACAAAAGTTATTTACTCCGGAACAATTAGTTCTCATCAATCGGGCAATAAGCTTCGACCATACACCGTTCCCCATTAATCCACATAGACATTTCATCAGCCATGACGCGCCAAATCAGCCGCCAAGACCTTAACAACATTTGCGACAAAATTATGGATTTGGTCAAGAACAACTGCTCGGGGTGTCAAGAAAATAAATCAGTCGAAGATGAGCCATGGCAACACGGTGGACTCACTGGATGCCTCTATGCGTTCGACTTCCACGCCGATGTATATTTGGATGCCACTGTTGATGAGTTGGGGCTATCGTATTCAGGCCGAAAACCCACTCTGCAGATTATAACTAATTATTACTACGACGTCTTCCAACATCGACAGCCAAAGCCGATTGCGGACAATTTAGAAGACCAAATCTTGCGGGAAATGTTTTCGAAAACTCTCTATCGATGGTAGCTACAAAGGAACACTATGGCATCATCGTAAAGAAAATCCACGAACTCAAACAGAGTAAAACCAATATCAGCTATTTGACTGAAGCCATGAGAGAATTAATGCTTCTAAAGCCAAACGATATAAATTTGGAATATGATATTCAACTGCTCTGTAAATACGGTAATTATTAGCTGCGATATACTAGCTTTGTAATATTCTGCTGTATTTTGTGATAAGTTCCTAATAAATAGTTATTAAAAAGCGTGTTATTCTTAACCAACTTTCTAAATCATAATATGGAGCGAGATAAAATAATCGCAGTAATTTTTATATTTGTTTCTTTACTTTAATCCATCTCTAATACAGTAGTATTACTCTATAAATGCAGCAAAATTATACAGTCCTTACGTAACTCTTGTTCCAGCAAGTTTTGGTAAACATGAGCGGATATTATCTTCTTCAGGATATAAGTATCCAGTTGTGAAGCACACTATTACCACAAAATCACTAGGGGTGGGAGATATGAATATTTCATGGTCATTCATTTGTAATGGCAAAGTTCTGAGGAAAATTGTTCTAATGCAAGTGAGGAGATCAGCTTATAACGGATAGATTGATAAGAATCCAGACAACTTTGAGGATTTCGGATTACAAAGCTTACAAGTTATTGTCAACAAAAAGTGATTTCCCACTAGTGTACCACTAACTTTCGAAAGATAAGGTGATATTTACAGGTCTTATCTATACTTCTTTATGGGAAGAGATTTTGCAAACTTAGATACAGGGTTTGATGCTCTTGGCTACGGAGCAGGTTATTTTATTATACCCATAACACTTACAAGAGATGGGTCCACAAGCTGTGGTTACCAATCTACACCGTAGCATGGTAACGTATACATAGAATTGATTTATAGCAAACCATTAACAGAACCTCTAATGCTCTTAGCTATGTCAGAACTTGATAGCGTCTTGGCTATAAAACAAAATGGAGAATTCAGTTGTGAACAGTGATATTCCTATTTTACTCGAGTAACCATATAATGCAATAGTTGCAGTGTCCACCCAGTGATTTAAATCACATTTCGTTCGTGAAATTCTAAAACAAGACTTTTCATGTTCAACCGTTTGAGAGAATTTTTTATTGTTATAACATACCAGAATCGGAATTGCTAGAAATTGAGAATACCAAACTCAAGCTACTTCCACACTTTCCAGATTTTTTACTCGAAGAAACAGAAACCCCAGTCCATACTTTTGTTATATTAGATGATTTCATGGATAAGTTAGTTGGGGACAAGCGGTTAATCACACTATTCACCAAACTCAGACACAGATTAGTTTCGGTAATTTTTTTATTTTGCAAAATTTATATTTTTGTCCAATACGGGTGTGTTAGAATGTCGAAAACACTATTATACCGTTACGGGTGTGTTAAAATGTCAAAAACAGTATCATACCCTTACGGGTGTGTTAAAACGTCGAAAACACTACTACGTCCTTACAGATGTGTTAAGATGTCGAAAACACTACTACGCCCTTAAAGAGGTGTTAAAATGTCGAAAACACTATCATGTCCTTACGGGTGTGTTAGAATGCTGAAAACACTATTACGCCCTTACAGATGTGCTAAAATACCGAAAACACTATTATGTCCTTACGGATGTGTTAAAATGCTCAAAACACTATCATGCCCTTACGGGTGTGTTAAAATATCGAAAACACTACTATGCCCTTACAGATGTGTTAAAATGTCGAAAACACTATTACACCGTTCCGGGGGTGTTAAAATACCCGAAAATACTATTATACCCTTATCGATGTGTTAAAATGTTGAAAACACTATCACGCCCTTACGGGTGTGTCAAAATACCGAAAACACTATTATACCCCTACGGCTGTTTTAAAATAGCGAAAACACTATTGTGCCCCTAGGTGTGTGTTAAAAATCCGAAAACGCTATTATGGCCCTACGGGTGTGTCAAAATATCGAAAACACTATTATGCCCCTACGGATGTGTTAAAATGTCGAAAACACTATTACACCGTTACGGGTGTGTTAAAATGTCGAAAACACTATTATACCCTTACGGGTGTGTTTAGAGTTGAAAATAATATCATGTCCTTACGGGTGTGTTAAAATGTCAAAAACAGTATCATACCCTTACGGGTGTGTTAAAACGTCTAAAACACTACTACGTCCTTACAGATGTGTTGCCCAGTCGAAAACACTATCCTACCCTTACAGATGTGTCAAAATACCGAAAACACTATTATGCCCCTACGAATGTGTAAAAATGTCGAAAACACTACTACGCCCTTACGGGTGTGTTAAAATGTTACGGGTGTGTTAAAATACCCGAGAATACTATTATACCGTTACGGGTGTGTTAAAACGTCGAAAACACTACTACGCCGTTACAGATGTATTGCCCAGGCGAAAACACTATCCTACCCTTACAGATGTGTTAAAATACCCGGAAATACTATTATACCCTTACGGGTGTGTTTAGAGTCGAAAATAATATTCCGCCCTGAGGGTTGGCTGTAGTATTGCGTAAAATAGGAGGGATTACTAAACACTACTACGCCCTTACGGCTGTGTTGCCCAGTCGAAAACACTATCATGCCCTTACGGGTGTGTTAAAATACCCGAAAATACTATTATACCCTTACGGGTGTGTTTAGAGTCGAAAATACTATCATGCCCTTACGGGTGTGTTGAAATACCCGAACATACTATCATGCCCTTACGGGTGTGTTAAAACGTCGAAAACACTACTACGCCCTTACGGCTGTGTTGCCCAGTCGAAAACACTATCATGCCCTTACGGGTGTGTTAAAAGTCCGAAAACGCTATTAGGGCCCTACGGGTGTGTCAAAATACCGAAAACACTATTATACCGTTACAGATGTGTTAAAATATCGACAACACTACTACATCCTTACGGGTGTGTTAAAACATCGAAAACACTACTATGCCCTGAGGGTTTGCTCCTTGGCGGAGTTTATAGCATAAATTAAGAGGGATTACTGTAGTTGCCCTGATGGCTCCGCTGCCGAGCGTGTATGAAAACCCCCTTTTATACTACTTTGCATGTCTGTATTTGTATATACAATAAACATCTATACGTATGTATGTATGCTAAACATATATATCTATATGCATATAACCGACCCCAACCCCCAGTACGTCAGCTACCAACCGCCGACCTCCGCCGGCGGGGGGCAAAACGCCCATTTTTCATCTACTGAAAACGTATAACTGTATTGTGTATTATAATTTAACATTGCTATGTTATATATATTGTAACTTTGTATTGTGTTCAAGTGTTTGTACTCGGATGAGCCGGGGACGGTTGGCAGGACTTTTTAGGCCTATTCAGCAAATTCGGCGATTTCCGTACCCCATGGCTAATCCCGGTACGCACGCCGAGCAATGATAAATTAATGAATATGTTGCATGACGAGTAATGCATTCTGCAGTGTCAGGACGGGTCGGGCCACGGTACAGCATTTTCGAAAAATTTGTCCCGACACGCAGGGGTGAAAATAATCTGTTGTATTTAAATTGTGGTAGAGTTTAATGAACCTAGCACCAAAATAGGGGGAAAGAAATTGGAAACACCTGAGCAGGCACATAATTTTAATAGCCCAACTGAAATTTGCAAATTCTAAAAAAATTTTTACAACTAGGGCACCCTGACTTTACCGAACTACCATTAGGGATGTCTAAGGTTGCTAAAACGCACCTTCGGGCCAACCTATCCCTCACACATAAGTACATAGGGACCCCAACTAAGCGTTCAAACATCCAAATTTTAAAGCCTCGGATCACCACGAACCCAACCAAAACTCCCCAATTCTTGGAACTCTACACCCCCACAGGATCTCATACTAACCATTGCTTCATAAACTGGGGCCACCAACCCCCACAGGCTCGCCCAGGACCCCAATAACACCCGCGGGACACCAAAATTTCCTGTCTTTTCCTCATAAAACAGCCTCTAACGGGCCACCTATAGGAGATACGTTAAATAATATATTTTCATCCGTAGGCGACCAGCCAGAGCATGGGCCTGACCCCGCCCCCGGCCGCCTACTTGCCTCCGTTCTTTAAAAATAGCAAAAAACCATCGTATTATCTCGCATTTTATGGGTGCCGAAAGCGGCTTTATATGTTAGCAATTTGGAAACCTCGCGCCGATCAGCGCGATGTTTAGGTTGTTTACGCTGATAGCCGACCTGCGTGCCAATAAGTCTGTAAAGCTATCAGTGACCAGGGGCTGAACAATGTGTGTATCGCGACAGTGTTGTGGTTATGCCGGCGGCAGTATATTTCGTCTTCTTGCCAAGTTTTCGCTTTATTTTATTAGTGAGTATACGCCTATGTATATCTGTATATGTTCGCTGTGCCGATAGTTTTAAAATTTCAAATTTGGGGAAAAGCCACCTAGTCAAGGGCCTAGACGACACAAAAGGAAATGGGGAGTCAACGGAGTATAAAAGACTGCCCGCTTTTGCATCGGGACCAGCCGAGATTTATTTTCGTTTGTTTCGCGGTTGTCGCCACAAAAATTTGTTCTCCGCATTAGCGCTAGGTTTTCCGCTTTTATTTTGTTTTTCGGTTTCTCCGGGGTGGCTTCTCGCCGTGCCGCCACAGTGGAGAGCCATGCCAGGCCTTTCAAGTTCTTTCGGTCACGAAAAGGCTGTCTTTGCGTACGTTTGAGCGTCGAAAGGATGCTCCGCGCGCCCGTAAAGGCCGTTTACTGACAAAATGCAAAAAATTCGTGAAATTATTCAATAAAACGATCCCGCCCTTATTCTCGACTGGTTCCCCGCTCATCAGACGGTTTTTTCTTCGGGTTCACGCGACAGAGGCAGTTTCGGGAAATCCCGTCGGGCACATGTGGTTTAACGCCAATTTCGTAAACAACGTGTGTCCCCAAGTCGTGCAGCAACGGTAACCGGAAACCCTGTAAATTCTTAACAGAAAGCGGAAGGCCTCGGTGGCTCCGGGCGAGCTTACCCAGCACGCCATGGGGGCAGTGACATCCTTCCACGTTTCTGCATCATGGGAGTTTAGAGATTTTCCCAAGCGACGGTGACGCGCGGTTACCTCTAGCAATAATAAATTTCTGGCCAAATAGGGATAAAGCTTTAGGATGCATAGGAGCGAAGCCAGGACTGGGTCGTTTGCACGTGATGCCAAAATTTGCCTGTTTTTTGATTCATGAAAAAACAACGCCGGCCGTACCGGGCGTTCTTTCGCAAGCAAAAAATTGTTCGTTCAGGAGTATGATGGTCAAGCGGTGCAAATGACCACGGACCTGGAAAAGGATACAGAACAGCCAGCTGCAAAGTGTTCGTGTGACCTACTGCTCACAAGTATGCCGATAGTTGCATCAATATATATGCTAGGGAAGGACCAAGGTTGCGAGACTGTGGCCCTCGTTCGCGCTAAAAGACTTCGGGGAAGCAAATCAAATTTAGTAAAACTTCGGAAAACATCATGCTTTTGTTAGCAGAGCCTTCGAGAAAATAAAGTACTGGCTAACCAAAACTTCGGAAGAACAGGGTGAACTCACGCCATGGAACGAATGTAGTCCTGGCGCCCTGTGCGGTGCCTTGTATTGGTTCAATGTATAATTTTGCGTGCGTGCTCAAAATTGTGTGAATATCACGTTTTTACTAAAACACTGCTTGAAGTAAAAATTTGTAACCGCTTTGGTTCCATATATAAACGATAAGCTAATCCTGACAAAATCATACCCGAAAGATCTGTCAATTTTACTGGAGTGGGGCACCGTGTTGGCCCTGTACTCGCGCTAAAGTAGGTGTAAAATAAGTAATAGTTCATATAAGTAACAATCGTTCCTGAGGACGAAACGATGGGCAAATACTCTTCCTGTAGGATACCGCTAGAACTGGCTCAGTGAATACACGAAATTTCAGCAACCCTCGAACATTTACAATAGGTCCTGGGGTCAGCTCCCCAGTGCCCTAGTGCTACTACCTATACGCAAAGGTCCAGACTAGGTTCACGAAGGGACCATTAGGTGGGAGCTCTCACACAGAATAATAAGGCTTAAGGGTTGACCCTGCCTCCGGGGGACCTTCATACTACTAGACACGTGGGTCAGTATAGGGGACAGGCCGAACACCCTGGTAAACCCGTCGGCAGCCTGCTAAGCTAAGTGATTCCCTTAGGTCAACCAGCGGTTCATCGGGGAGTCGTGCAAACCGGGGTTGTCCGGGCACCACAGTAAGAAAAATGGTGGCGCAGCTGGGATCTTTTAGGGCCAGAACTGGGCCTACTATATATTATGTTAGCAAGCATGCTGGATAAGGTGATTTTGCTATGTAGAGTCCTTTTTTGCTATATTATACCTTTTCGTATGGTTTCAAGTGTTTTACTGTCGAAGAACCGGATTTATAAAACGTAGCGCGTTTCAAATTTGACTGCTTATGTATTACGTGCAGGGCATCAAGAATGGTCTAGATATAGGTATTTCTGAAGGCTGAATACAATGATTTCTATATCTAGAAACTAGATGCATATTTCACGCAAATTATGGGTTTTCTGTGGGCTAGGGTCAATGAACCCGATTTCCCTAATATAGTCTGTTTTCAGTTGTTTGGTTACGTATTGCGTACAAGTCATCAAGTATTGTCTATGCAGGTTTTCTGGTAAACTGAACACGATGGTTTGGTTACATAAAGATCAGTACAAACACTTGTTGCGTTGTCAGTTGTTTTCGATGGGTTTAGGATCTACGAAATTTTTTATATTTTTCCAATGGCTTCAGGATTCAAGAGGCGTTGAGGTGGTATAAATATACATCAAACACCGCCTGTTACAGGTGATTAAACGAAATTATAACTTGAAAATGAAACCATGCTCGCTCTGTGTCACATTCTCTTGCGAGATGCTAGTGCGTTTTTCAAGGAAATTTTTTCGACAATTTTGGGTACTGTGGGGAACCTTTGGAAACGCAAAAAATGCTTTAAAACTGGTTAAATGGGTATTTTCTGAACCTGCTCGTCGAACTGAGTCTAATAGAACCAAAGTTATTGTATCTTCAAAATGTACTAATTTCGGTCTGGAGGAAACCGGAAAATACCCGACAATGCTCTATGGCATTTGTTCGACTAATGATGTATTGTCTTAAAAATAGTACTGCTGAACTGCTATCTTGCAGTATTGCCACTGTGCTACAACACGCGTCTGCAACGTGGACATTTGAAATTGTTGTGTTTGGTTCTTTTGTAATGTATTTTGTGTGGTATATTTTGTCTTTTAGTATGCCCTGCAATGGCGGCTAGCCCGTCTAGTCTTGTAATGTATATTGTCGTTAGACGCGACTTGATCACGGATCTAAAATGGCCACTGGGCGCCGTTATGGCCCAAGTAGCTCATGTAACGGCGGCGTTGCTGTGGGAATTGCGTGACGACAGTAATGTTCGTGAATATATGGAAAAAATAAATTCGATGCGAAAGGTTGTGTTAGAGGTAAATTTGGTTTTGTCGGTTACGTTTTATTATATAATTTGTATAATCGGGTTGGACCACAGGATAATATAATACTCAGAAGTGCAATGCTAATGGTAAAGTTTGGAATTCTCAGCGCAACGGACTACAGATGGTTATAAAGATGTTACCAGCTGAATCACATTAAAATAAAATGTACAGATGTACCCATATATGTATGTATATGGAGGTATTTTTAAAGTCAGGTAATAAACAAAACTATATTTATGTACGTACATAATATTTAAAACAATGTTGACTTTAAAATTTGTTTTTAATTTGCAGTAAGTTTAAGGGTGGTTGTAATATCGCCGCCCAGTCGTTTCTGTATGAACTTTCCTTCCGCATTGATAACCATGTAAAATATCGATAACAGTGCAATGACATGAACCTTGTAAGGAGGTGTTTCTTTACCTTCTGTATGCTAGCTGCGGCTACACCGCTCTTCCGAAATAGTGTGCGATGTTACACAGTTATTTGTATTTCATGCCATTAGTTCCTAGTTGGATTATAAAGCAAACATTTTCGACATGGCGAGGTTTGCGAAGTGCCCGGTAACCCAAAAATAGTTACTACCAGCAGAAAAATAGGCGGCGCGATGAAACAACCTATGTAAATGAAGACTTCCATTGAACCCTGCTTGTCTTAGATTTTGTGGAATATTATATGTGATTTAAAAAAAAACAAAGTCGGGTCGGGCCGGGTTGACATGGTTGTCGGGTCGGGCTGGAAAACTATACACCCGAATTTTGTCTTTATTTGAGATGTTACGAATAGGAAACAGTAGTTGTGCAGTCGAGTGAACAGTCATTGAGACTCTTAATGTCATCTAAATGTTTGGATGTTTTCGGTTATACTCTCCCCAAACCGGAAATGTTCAAATTAGAAGTTGTTATTTTTGGTACCATTCAGACGGGGCGGTTCACAGAAATTTTTCATTTCGGCCACATTTATGAATAATTAATAATATCAAATTTTTTTCGATTTTTTGGGTCGTCCTGTTACCCAAAATTTACAAAGTACAATTTTCTCTATAAATCAATGATTTTATGTATCATTCGAACCGCATCAACGAACTGAGACGATTGGAGAAAATCAGCTGAACAGGTACATATGTTAACGATTATTTTTAGGGAATAACATTATACATTTATAGAAATATTTTTTTTAATTTTGGACTCTAATTGGTTAATGGAATCCATTGGTAAGCCTGAAAAATAGAAAAAAATTGTCATATGTGAAATGGTTTTTTTGAACCAAAAGATCGAGCTGACTCGAATGGTACTAACACTTTTCCGCCATGGCTATAAAAATGACCATCTTAGTGCTTGGGCTATAACAAAAAAACAAGCTTTTAGCTTCTATATAATTTTAAATATATATATCTTCATTCTCTGATATTTGCATATGAATTATAATGTTTCCACCGTGATGTTTTGTTACATATAATACAGCTGCGCTTGTAGACAGTAATACCAGGGAGTAACCGGAATTCCGGTTCCGGCGAAAATCGTGTTCCGGTTGCGGTTCCGGCAAAGGGCAAAAACCATACCGGAACCGGAATTCCGGTTTAAAATTTTTGTTTGAAATTTTCCACGTTTTTCCTTCATCCTGTAATCCGAACATATGTAATATATATTATACAATGATCAAGCTCCAATACAACCAAGCCAAAGAAAAGATTAACTAACCAATTAGCCGTGTGAAACGTAAGTAGGGCACATAATTTGAGCAGGAATTTTTCATAATAACCTGCAGGAGTTTGTTAAATCAAAGCCAGGTCGATGCCTGTAGCAGCTATTTTACACATCCAGAAGTCTGTGGGATACGTTTGAATTAAACCGGTCCAACTCGGTAACAGAGTATGACTTACGCAGACGTACTTAGGGTATGCTTGGCTAACATAAATTGCGTCAAGTACCTGCCAGTGCGCTTGTAAACTTGGTAAATCAGTCTAAATTGAAGTAAACTAACGTTATCTGCAACGCAGCTAGAAACTGCTTTCTTGGCAATGCACTGTATTTATTTAAACTGTGCGAGCAGCATCACAGTGTGTCTCATTTATAGCATTCTAATTAGAAAGTTATCATCATTATGATCTAACTGACGGGCACTGTTTGTCCAACGTAAGCCTAAACAGTGTCTCTGACCACAGATCAGAAAATTACCTTCTATCTATTATTTTCTCTTAGAATCATATAAACCAATAATTTTAAATTTCCTACAGAAGAACATGCAACAAACGTATGTAAAGGGAGGCGACTGGAGACAGAGCGAAAGTGTGTATTCTACGCTCCAAGCTTTGTAAGCACATTCGATGTGACGCAGTATACGCAATGATGTATAGTGGAAGACATTTTTTGCTCTGAATGTCCAAAAACCGACATATTTTATCGATAAATAAACATTATTAGCTTCCTCAGTCTCTTTAAAGTTTGAGAAAGGCAATAATACCATCGCAATACATTAAGTTCAATGTAAAAGTTATTTTTAATGCATTTTAAATCCACTATACTTTCATTTCTTCCATCATCTGTGTTACTATATATAAATTTCGAAGACCAGGTTCCGGTTCCGATTCCGGATCCGGTTTAAATGAACGGTTCCGGTAAATTTCGGTTCCGGTTATTCCCTGAGTAATACCTCTGTTTTAGGACAAATCATATATCATATTCTTTATATTTGAAATCCTTTGCAAGTTCTTTCTGTAGTTCATATTAAGTAAAAAGCCTAAGTAAAAGCGTTCGTCTTTTGTGACATCACTGGCCTTACATACCTAAGTGTCAACTTAATATTTATTTTTTAATTTTTTTGCATAATGCCTAAAACTCATTTTACGTTGCGCCGAAAGCGCATGGCGTCCGGTCCTTGCCGTCGATGCACTTCGGTTCAAAACTGCCTTCGACAAATCCATCGTATAGTTATTTGAGCTGAGAGCACTGCTTTAAATCTCAGTTCACAGGCGTCGATGAGCTGGCCGAATCTCACATTATACCGCGTGAACTACATTCGGTCATTGTATTTACGGGGAATGTGCGTGAAAGTAGACTATTAAAAAACAAACGTTTTTACATTCCTGTGTAGCGAAATTGTCACGTGTCAAGAGAATTCATCGTAGGTCATAATGTGTGTATTAAGTGAATGATTTTTGCGTGCTTTGATAAGAAACCAGAGTTCATATGGTTTGTCTGTATGTAACTTCTCTATGTATCGCCTGAACGAAAACCGGGTATTGGTTCACAATGATGAGAAGGACTTAAGGCTTCATTACAGATGATAGCTAAAGTTATTCCCTCCTTCTGAATGAACCCTGATCAAAGTTGTCTATTAAGTTCATTGAGTTTGAAGAATTAGCACATTACATACCTACATCTCGCAAAAAGTTACATAGCTGGTATTTCATGTATCATTTATCACTTTCAAATATTGCAATAGTTGCACGGAATACTGATCGATATTATAGTTATTAAGTTAGGTTCGAAATGTGCTAATTCTTCAAACTCAATGAATAGACAACTTTGATCACGGTTCATTTAGAAGAAGGGAATAACTTTAGCTATTATCTGTAGTCAATCCTTAAGTCGTTCTCATCATTGTGAACGAACTCTGATCAAAGTTGTCTATTAAGTTCATTGTATTTGAACAATTAGCACATTTCGAACCTACATCTCGCAAAAAAGTTACATAGCTAGTATTTCATGTATCATTTATCACTTAAATATTGCAGTAGTCGTTCTCATCATTGTGAACGAACTCTGATCAAAGTTGTCTATTAAGTTCATTGTATTTGAACAATTAGCACATTTCGAACCTACATCTCGCAAAAAAGGTACATAGCTAGTATTTCATGTATCATTTATCACTTAAATATTGCAGTAGTCGCACTGAATACTCTGATCGATATTATAAATTTTGTATTATTGATCGTTGGATTGGTGACAAGGCTCACCATGATCCTAGCACACTACCAAATTTTTTTGCACAGCCTTGGAGGCAATGAGCCAAGAACAAGTGAGTGAGCCACCGCCAAACTAACACAAGAAGTCGGTGAATCACAGCCAAGCTATGTAACCGCTTCCGCCTTGGATAAGAAATGTTGTGCTGTACGAGATCCCGTTCAAGGCATAAAAGTCGCATCTCGTTACGATGGACCATATCAGCTTTTTATAATATCAGCAACGATCCAGCACTGCGTTACGGCAACCGATAAAATTCGTTTAGGAATGGTACGACGATTTCCTTGGCTGGAATGCAGCCCTGCATCTGATCCAGTATTCTGCTACTACTGACGGCTCTACGCGGCACACAAACCGGGTTGCGGAGAAATTGCTTTTACTGAAACCGGAGTCAACAACTGGAAAAAGCAGTAAAGCGTTTTCAGAAACATAAAAGCAGCAAAGTGCATACTATTTCGGCTATATTTCACACAGAGAGTAGAAAAAGTGGCGGTTCTGTTGCCGCGGATGTTTCAGCTGTTTACAATAAAAAAGTTCCTGTTAGTAGAGAACACTAAAAGTTAATACAAATTTGTTATTTCGATGAAAACAAACACTTCCGAGGGCACAACTAAACCAAGACATATGCTAATGTATAGGTAAACTTAAAGTTTGCCCTTTACCATATCCTTCTGTCATTATTGATTGTCGATCGCTTGTTTGGCCTGCTAGCCATTCGTCGACATAAAAAAAGAACATAAAATTGGCGTTTAGGGAGGCACATCCAAAACGTTAAGAAACAAAAAATTGCCCTATTAAGGATTACTTCACAAAGTTTAAGTAACTTTTATTTGTGACCATTTGACATTTCAGCTGGAAAATTTTTATTTTATTATCGAACGAAAATTTCCCCGTTTAGTGTTTTGAAACCTGCACATCACATGCAAGGGCGTAGCCAGGGGGTTGCGGGGGGTCACGACCCCCTCTTTTGGTCCAACCCCTAACAAAATTTTTTGAACGATTCCGGTTGAAACTCATGTCGGAAATTGACCGAAATCTAGCTTCTCTCGCACTAGAAAACAATTGGTTTCAACCGTATTTTGACCGAACTTCACATTTTCGTTAAAAATTCGCTAGTTTGGCAATAGTTGCATTTTTTACTTATTTACGGCGTACTTAATGTATATACCAATTCTTATTCTGGGCTAGGAAATGCAATTTCATTGAAACTTTCTCCGCTCGTACACGGATAACTCGTAGAAATGTGCATCACTGAATGACCTGCCCTCCCGGACCCCGCTTTCACATTAGTTAATGGGTGTGGCGGTTGGAATCAAATACTCACGACACAAGTATTTGTAACTTAACTAGCACCCAACCTTACCTAATGATGTTTGCAATGAAACAAATTTCGACAGGAAATTGGAGAATCTCATTTTCCAGGGAGAGCATCATGCGAAAATATGTGGCCATCTTATAGTTGCGGAATAGTTTCAGTAAATGACTTGAATTTTCATTAAGGTGTTTGTGCCTAACCAATATATATTTTATAGCGACAATTTCATCATTTTTATAAATGTGTTTAGCTGAAATAGAATTATTATAACCTAATTACGGATTTAGAATATAAGTACGAACATTATAATACATCTCTTCGTAGTGATAGCAGCAACTGTATTGTAGGTTTAGCTGTAAAGCTCTGATGTTCAACTATCCCTTCAGTTTACGAAAGAAGAATAAATTTAGATTTTGGGCAAAAGTTTAGTGTGTTTATTTTTTGGAATCTTCTAAGCATGATTGTTTAGTATCGTGGATCGCAGCATCTAACACATTAGTGCTTAAATTGGCACATTTGTCAGCGCGTACATTGCAAAGCGATGCACTAACCCAGTTTGTCATGCAGCGTGCGTTTGCTCGCACATCGTTCGCTCACTTTATGAGGTTCCTTAAAGCACCGGTTACGCCCCACTAGTCCGAAGGCACACTAGTCCGAATGTATGTAATGTATTATTCTCTACTGATATCCACAGGTCTCTATTATACTGTACTGGTGTCAACAAGTCTCTATTCTCTACAAGGCAATATGTTAATGATTTCTAAAGAACTGGAAACGTTCCCATTTTACAATAAAATTCTTAGAAATTAAAGAGACAAAATAAAATGTTTCTCCGGGAAAGTAAGTAATGTACCCTACAACAGGCGTGTGAAAATGTAAAATTGTTGCCTATGCCTATGAATCGTTGATTTCTCTTTTTTGCGCATATTTGTTTTTCCTTGAAAATGGGTCAGTTAGTGACAGGAGCTCGAGGAACAGGAAAAGTGTTAATCCATGACGATTATAAATATCAATTCAATAAAGCCAGCAATACATCATACCACTGGCGCTGCTGGCAGAAACAGTGCCGATCAACACTTATCACAGAGACATTCGACAGAATGGCGGTAGACCCACAAATCCGTGTTCTTGCAGTTCAAGAACACCATCACGGAGACGACAGCTCGTCAATTGAACGCGGCGCATTCATGAATTCGGTGAAAAGTAAAATTACTGATGATCCGACAAAGCCAGTAAAGAGGGTGTATGACGCGGAGGGTTCATCCGTTCATAGACAAGGTGGTGGAGATCAGTGCTAATCAAAATTTTGAACATCTATATATGTATATATGAATATCAATAGAGTATAATAGAGACTTGTTGATATGAGTAGACTATAATAGAGACTTCAAGAAGTCTTGTATTTTACATACATTCGGACTAGTTAGCCTTCGGATTAGTGGGCCTCATTTGCCGTTTCCTTTATTTTACATACATTCGGACTAGTGGGCCTCATTTGCCGTTTCCTTTATTTTACATACATTCGGACTAGTGGGCCTCATTTGCCGTTTCCTTTATTTTACATACATTCGGACTAGTGGGATGTTTCCAAAGCACCGAGCAACAGCTCCTAGATAACGCAGTTTGCTAGCGTCGCAGCGGGAAAAGTTTATTCAAGACCGCACGAAATAAACGTTAGTTTGTGGGAAAGAGCTAATGTGCTTGTAGGTCATGAAGCTAAGAAACGCTAATATTGCAACTGTGAAGTCCACTTCTACTGTGAATTTAACCTTGGCTTACTCGGTAGAAACTGTTCTTGGTATGCAGAGACATTAAAGTCCTATGCAGTCGAGCAGATAGGAGACCTGTAAAGACAGCTTATTTTGAGAATGGAGCGGCCGCCTCAGTGTAGTGGGTGAGTCGACTTTAGCTGCGTTCTTCTATATTGTTCTTTTGTCAAGCCAGTTCACTTTAATGATCGTACCCGAACACGAAATACAACAACACGTAGATGCTGTTCACTGTTACTATTTCACGGTCGCTACAGCATCGGGCTCCGATGACCGCGTACACGGTTGCTCGTTTACTATTTACAATACGTACATAGCAATCTTAGTCGTGCATTTCATGAACGCTGGCAAACCTGCGAAATAGAGAAATGTGCGTGCTCGCAAATTCCGCTAGTACACCAAAAAGCTGTTATTCATGTTCGTTAATTTATGAATATCGATGCTAAAGGCTGAGAACGCGAATTTGTACACGATTCAGTTCGTGATTTTGACACAAGAGCAACCACAGTGGACGTAGGCGTACGGAATATGTAATGACCGAAGCGTGGCCAAACCTTAGGCGTGTATAAAGAGAAATAGACAGTAAGCACTTCTTTAAGCCTGCTAAGCGTTAAACTGGCTGAAAAAGTCAATCATCTACATATGACCAATTTTGTTGTTTGTGTTTTATTTTGAACAAGCTTTATTGTGTTTAGGTTCCAACCGGACAATGCTTAGAAGAATTGAGTTCAAAACTGACAATTGCAGAAATCCAACATCGTGTGTGGACTGAGCAGCCAGAAGATATTCAAACATGCATTGCTGTGAAACCTTTACCTAAGGCTACCGTACATAAATATCTTAAGCACTTCAAATTGTTCGCATAGCAGGTTTGCTGTTCTCTTTTCAGGTAGTTTCTCAGAATATGTCAGCAAAATAGTTTTATTTTAATTTTATTAAATCATTACGAATTTTTACTTGCCTATTGAGTAAGGTTATAAATAGTTGTATATGTTATTTTCGTTTATATAGATAAACCTTTTTAAATGAATTTATATATCTTAAGAAATTTATATTTTGCTCTTCATTGTAATTGATGACGTAATTACATAGCTAGTGGACTAATGTCGTATTTTGATGAAATAGGATTTCGTTGATTATTACGTGCATAATAAGTACATATTAATTTTAAACAGAAATATTTTCCCTTTCATTTAATTGCATAGGCTGGTCGGCTAATACTGCATAATTTCATTGCATGTATAGTTATGTCTGGCTGCCATCGGCTGTAATTAGTATTTAGTGAAATCAATGGGTCGAGTAGTACGTAGTCTCGCCCGTAATTTTAATGCTGCGGTACCTAGAATTGGTTATTCTAACTTCAGCCAGGCATGCAACGTCGATGGCATATATCGTTTGACTGTTCACATTGTAAATGCTTGCGATCATGCGTCATGGTCGTACGTTCCAGCAAGCAAAATACACGAGCTCTTGCCGTCGGAGCAACTAACTTCTATCCATTTTGTCAAACTACTAAAACCTGGCCTGTCGCCTGCCGGGAACGCCGAAGCATTTAGGGGAATTTATGAATGTTGCAATGTCATAGAACTTTTTTCTTGGCAGTATGATATTAGGGGCACAATTTTACTATAGATTTCGTTTGGTAATCCCTTCCTGTAGCCTTTGCCCAACGGGAATGGAATGATGCAAGACAGCACACTTATGGGTAGTCGGTTACCCGAGGCTTTTTGTTAACGAGCTCTGTAGGGCTTATAGCGAGCCGATCCGGTCATCTGGGCGTTGGTTAGCCGGCACATTTTCGGTTGGGGGTGTGGATCTGAAACTCGAGTTAAATCGGGAACTTAGAAATTTTTTGAGCGCATCGAGTTACCCAAGAAAATATCCACATTGCTCGATTCTGTGACGAAAAATCAATACCAGAGAGTTGTGTGATATATAGCTCAATCTCTTCTCGAACTAGGCACCGAAAGTCTACAGTACATTACTATCACTATTTTTTTGGTTGAGCTATGTTTTAGCACAATATAATGGCAGTTTGTGCTCTGTATAATAGATTTAACATTATTAAGCCAAATTTAATCAGTAATAGAGGAATAGCCAGAATGACGCCCCCAGCACACAAAAATACCTAACCCTTAGCATTAAGCGCAATCTTAAGTCATGCTTCACTCGAAAGCTTTATGATAAATTCGTATACTGTTTCAGCTTAGTTCGCCGTTATACTAGCCGACACATAAAGTATATAGGTAATTTATTTTCGTATTTTATTTCAATAGCAAGTAATGGCTGAACGACCGTGTAATGCTCTCTAATATTCGCAGTATCAAATCTGTCCCTTTATCCTGCCGACCCCAATTCGATAAAACTCATCTCGAAGCTCACTTTCGATGCCGCCACCGTGGTCAGTTTCTCAGAATGAGACGGTAAACTTCAGGCTTCTCGTCCTCTCATTACTATAATTATTTTCAGCTTGTTCTTATTGGTTTTGACACTTTTCATGCATCAAACACCACAGTGCCCCTTAGGGACAAACCATTAACCTTACACCTTAACCGTATCCATTTTTGTAATTAACAGTTTTTAACTAGAAGAGTGACTAAAATCAACATATTTCAATTTATTCTCGACTATGGCCAAAACTAGAAAAAACCCAAATTCGAAGTTTGAGTTTTTCGGGACCGTCAACATTAAGGCTGTCATGGTAAATGTAAGGCACGATAGCGGGTCAAAAGTTGTTCCATGGATAACAGAGAATAGAGAATTTTAAGCAAAGATTTAGGGTTTTAATGCCGAAAAACTCATTTGTAACCACTTTTGAACCACACTAAAAATCCGAGAATTATACGTAATATTGGTCGAGATTCGAAGAGGTTTGTAGGATCGCTTAGTTTTTTGATTCACATCAGCCAGAATGGTGGGTAGCAAGCCTCGCATTCTAGCGAGGCCAGTTTTAAGTGGAAATAACTAATAATGATGGATTAGGCAGGCTTTATAAGGTAGGCCTTACTTTAGTTCTACCGTCATAAAGTTTTACAGTTATTGCTCTGCCTAACTTCAGTTAGTCAGTCTCATAGTTCGACGATTATTTCTCTGCTCCAGTTACTCGTGAGTTATTGCGCGATAGTCTGTTTGTTGGTTGGTTGGACGTTCGCTGGTAACTTTTCTGCGGTTATTGTAAGTCAGTATTGTATTGCGATTTGGAATTTGTGGTGGGATTAACAGGTTACTTCTACTCCTTTGGGGTTTAAAGTGTTGGATTTTGCGCATTTGTATTACGACCTAGAGGCATCCCTGCTTATCGTTTACTCGCACAGAAGCATCTCACCATCCTGTTATTGGCGATTGTTATGGATAGTTACGCGGCTCGTGGATATTAAGGCGATATAAAGATTTAGTGTGAAGGAGTAAAGATACTCACACTGCGGCGTGATGATGAGCTTTAAAGAGCACGTGCTTTTCTTTGCGATATTTTAATAATTTGCGATAAATTCACTCTATTTTTTATCATTGATCTGGTGGTCAATCTGGTTAATTATTATTGTCTGATACTTCGAAGTATATAGTTCATTCATCCGTTTTATAGTTTGGTGGATATTGTGTAGTGGATTTTGTACCTACCTACCTTGCTCACCAATTTTAAAGTTTTGGTATATATACTGATAACTGCAGTATATACCTATACCGTGATTATTGTATTAAGCCTCGCAACTATTTTTATTGCTGCGAATAAGTTTGACTAGAATAGTTTGTGTATAGTTGCATATACCGTGATAGTATTAGAGCCTAGAGGCCAGGCTGAGAGCAATGTTCGAATGATTTAAGGCAGTTATTGAACTTAAACGGCATATTGAATTAAGCGTCAGTGTTCATCGCTTTTCGTAACGACAGTCGGACATTCCAAAAGTCCAGAGTATCGAATTCTCAATAAAAAACCTAGAGTCCGATTGCTTTCTTTGTTACATCTAAATCCATGGTTTCGGTCCAACTGGCGAAACTTTTTCAAAGGCCGCTACAATTAGATACTTTCGCAGCCGTTTGGAAATACGTCAAGGTCGTTTCTGTTTACCAGGGCAAGGCGACCCATGCAATTGTAGTAGTATTCGTACCATTAGTGTAACGTGATTCGTCAGTAAATTGATCGAAGCATTGGTAAGAGACAACATGGTTGATTACTTATATTCGATCGGAACGGTCGATTTTAAATTCAAAAGAAGCTGAATAATATACAATTTAGCGGTTACACTTCTTAAATTATTTTCATGGCGCATGTTTCTCATCAAGACACTACGATAAAGGGCAACAACAACTTCTGAGTCTGTGTTTTTAAGTTGAAATATTGAAGTATTTATAGCTGCTTGAGGTTACGTTATATCTGCGATTATCGTCTTACGGTTGCAAGGATATTGAACCTCTTCTGTTGGCTACAGCAAAAACGTCTGTTACAATGACCAACTAGTCGTAGTGGATCGCTGTGGTAGGTAGGCAGTTACAGACAGGCAGGTAGGAAATATTTAACTAACAGTATTTCCAACCTGACCACACGTCATCGGTCAACGGAAGGTTGCCATCCGATTTGTTACCTCACTGAAATGATTTCGAATTTGTGCGTATAGTTCCATTTCTCCGATGGCGCCGGATAGCATCGCTTGAGGTATATCTGGCGGAAATGTGGTTCTAAATCCGTGATGACTTCACAGACCTATTTTTGGTGGCCCGTTCTCGTGGTCGTCTTCAGGTAAGTGATTTCTTGATAACCAACTGCTTCGGTCGCCTCCAGCAGTGCATTATCAACATGTGACTTAGCAAACTGACTCGCTGTTTAATCCTAATCTTGTTCTGTGCCTCATTGTCCCCACGCTTTTCTCTTAGCTCAGTGTTGACAAGACGACATATATTTGATGGCTCCGACAATACGGCATCTGCAGAATTTCTGGAACATATATAGGAGTTGCAGGTCACACAAGCTATCTGTACACGTGTTTGAATCATACAAGAGTACCTGACGAACACAGTTGTTGTATAGTAGGACCTTCGTTTTTATGCTAATTGTTTTTGAACAGACAAACTCTGAACATATTGAACGCATGCCGCGCTTTAGCGAGAAGCGCTGCTATGTCTTCAATACATCGATATCGAGACGCGATATGACTCTGCCCAATTAAATGGAATATGGGGTGGATTCCAGGCAGGCACGTAACACCAGTATAATTATAGGCACCGTATTGGTGAAGCAGTGTATTATTTTGGTTTTCGCATCGCTAATGATTAGCCACTCTCTTTTGCTAGCTTTGATGATTCATGCCATAAGTTCATACATGCCAGATTCAAATTTTGCCACTACAGCAATCTCATGGGCATAAGCTTCATCCACAAACCTGAATGGTGACTTGCTACAGGCAGCTCCGTTCTACGCGTAGATCGCGGTCCGCAGTACCCAGTCATTGGCGAAGTTGAACAATGTGGGCGACACAAATGAGCTCTTTATATCTGATGCCAGAATAACTTCGAAGGACTTGGAGTTTGTGTTGTGTCTTTGCATCGCCGAATGATGGTTCATACATCAATTGTATCAGCGACACCAGATTTCTAGGGACTTCGTCAGCGACAAGAATGTTTTATAGGGATTGTCTGTGCACAGAGTCGAAGAAACCTTGAAGTCAATGAACCCGACAGCAGCGGCAGGCAATACTCGTGATGTTTGTGCAACAAGGTGCGGATTGCGGGTGCTGTAAATTTGGTCTAGTGTACTTGTACTGCTATCCGACCGAAAGGTGCATTGAGATTCGCTGGTACGCTACTCGCGAGTAGTTTTGGCGCTTCCAGAATCTTGAACGCAAAGCAGATTGCTGGGTGGCCTTTTTGCCGGAGGTGTCAAGATTTTGCCAGGCGTCCGCCAACACGTTGGCGCCTGTTTTTTCCAAGAGGCACCGAAAATGGCAGGGCCCACCCACACTTTGAAGAAGCCTGAAAACAGCATAGATTTCCTGCTTACGATACCAATTTGCTAGCACTGTTTATATTGTTAACTATATATATATATAAAATTATCTTCAGGTGCAACATATACTGCATAGTAGCTACTTTTATTTGTATGCTAATGTATACTAAACGCTTCGTAATCGTTCTTTGCTCAGCGAGGGACAAAATGCATGCTCTCTGGAAATATTTGGAAAATTGGAAGTCTACTTATAAATTTCATTAAATCCTAGCTTTATAGAACAAAAATCATCTGGAATATTCTGCATGAACGATGGACATTTTATAATTTTTCATTTCATCAGTTTTGTTTGCCGCGCCTCTTTCAATAACATGGAAGCCAGTTTTCAATTGGCACAGTTCGGATCTAAACCACAGGAAACAGACATAGCAGCAGTCATTTCGCTAAATATATTAGCATTATTATAAAAATTGTGAAATAAATATCTGGGCTCTGCATGCGCTGAAGATTTTGCCAGGGAGCATGATCTGGGGGCCGTTGGTTTGAAACCAGGTGCATTTTGGACAATAGAAAAACGGCTAAATTATTTAAGAAACGCTTCCAAAAGGCTTGTGATGGAGAGAATACGCGGTTTTAATGCAAATTTTGACAAAATTAACGAAATTTTTGTGCAAAATTTGATCAAATATTGTCGTTTGAGGTGTTTTTACCGAGTGCAAGCAAGAAAATTTTGCTAAGAGGCGTTGAACCAGGGAGCTCAAAATTCTACCAGCGGGCACGAACCGGGGACACATCGTTTTTTCCAAAGGGGGAACTTGAAAATTTCACCTTCCATTGGCCATTTTGGAGAGCTCAGAATATAACCATATAACGGTCCTTTCTCTGATGAGGCGTTTCTTGTGATGGAAGTAATGGCGAAATAACGTTAAAAATTCTTGAAAGGAATACGAAAATCTTACTGGAAATTCTAATGGAATTAAAATTAGATTAGGGAGGACGTCCTGGATCAAAGCGAGCGAGATTTTATTTGTTTGCGCACTGATACATTTCACCGTTTCCGTCCGTCGCCCTGCCAGTATTTTCTAATCTCAGGAACGAATCAGTATATTCCCCTGGGTTAATTTGCATATAATACTTATCCAATAGTGTGGCCCATGACCTTCAAGGGTTTGGTAGATTCTCTTTAAAAAGGGTACCCTGTCCATTTCTGACCGAAAGAAATTGCTTTTTCAGTTGTATCTCAAAACACCGGCTCTATATTACAAACATTGAACTTATTTTATGTTCGTCTGAACTCCTTTTACGTCGAACGAGATCGGTCGACAACTTTCTCGAAAAACAGTTTTTGTTAGCCTTGTGGATATGGAGGTAGCGGGGACAGAAAATAATACCCGAAAAGGATCAATTCTAACTCTGTATATCACATCATTAAGATAATCGTTAATAAACATCATAAGGTCACTGTTAAGGTTTCTGAGGTTGCTCAAACTAGTGAAGTGATTAGTTTGAATGTATCTCTGACCGATATAACGTTTTTTGGAGTGGTACTATATCACTCAGAAACCCTTTACCCCAGTGAATCATGTATTATTTAGTAGGTTTCAATCTAATTCTGCAGTTTGTTGCATCTGTGATTATACATGTTTTGCTCAACAACACTGAAGTTATTCATTTGAAAGCAGCTGTAGCAAATGTACCCTTTTCAAATGGTACGTATATACTGTATTTTCTGGGACCCTATGTCATTGAGCCAGGCAAGAATTCGTTCTCCATATAAGGGTACAATTTGTGACATCTATGATTATGAAGGTTTCGAGAAAAAAAGAAAGTTATCGTGCCGATAACGCTTGCTGGGCCGCAATGATTAGTAAGCAGAACGCGTTCCGTTGATATAAGCGATCAAATGCCTTAGCTGCGTGGCGAAATTTTGAGAATAAACGAGAAGTTGCCGACTCATATTGTTGTAATGCGATTCGCAACTTTGAAAGGAAACTCGCGTCAAATATTGATTCAGATAGGAAATCTCTGTTTAATTATGCTCTTCGGAAAGCGAAATCTCGTCCAGTTGTTGGTCCAATGGTCAGGTTAGATGGATCCAAATCAAGCTCGCCGCTCGATGATTGCCAGATCTTCAACGAATACTTTTCGTCAGTTTTTAGCAGACAACACCTTGTTGTTCCACGAACTCTTTACCGCACAGTTGAAAGGCTAGAGAGTGTTCTAGTTTTTGAAGATTCAGTTAAATTAATACTCAGCAAACTCAAACCATCAGCAGCCCCGGGCACTGACGATATTCCCAATCGATTTTTATTCAACTGCAGGGTTGCTATTACTACTCCTTTAACAAAACTATTTCAATTGTCTCTAGACTCGGGCAGTTTTGCCAAACAGTGGCTTGATGCAAAAGTTGTTCCTATTTATAAGGGTGCGGGTGATAGATCCGCTTGTGGAAACTATTGAGCCATCAGCTTAACAGCCTCAGTTAGCAAAGTCCTGGAATCCGTTGTTCGTAATGCTATTACCGAGTATGTGTCCATACACCGTTTGATCTATGACTGATCTATTCAGGAAGCGTTTGACAAGGTGAATCGTCGTGCACTCCTTCAGAAAATGGAATCATATGGCATTGTCGGGACCCTATTGAAGTGGTTCGAAAGCTATCTGTTTGGTCGTCGACAACTAGTTTGGGTCAATCGCGCCATGTCATCCTGGATCAAAGTGACAAGCGGAGTGCCTCAAGGCTCTGTCCTGGGCCCACTCTCGTTTCTTCTATTTATCAACGACATTGATGAGTATATGTCCTGTGCTGTCTTTAAATTTGCCGACGATCTTAGACTGGCTCGTCGGATTCTTCGATACTATCCAGACCTTGATTTTGACTCTTTACAGGAGGACCTTGATGGCTTATCGTCGTACTGCTATGAATGGGGCGTGTTATTGAACACTAGCAAGTGCTGTGTCATGCACTGTGGTCCTGGTAATCCATGTGCTGTGTATTCTATATCCGGTGATCTGAATATCTCTAATCCGCAAACAGATCTTGGTGTGTTGATGACGAATGATTTTCGTTTCTCTGATCATTGCGCCCGTGTTGCTGCCAGGGCACGCAAAGTTATTTTTCTGCTTCGTCGGACAATTCAATACTGGTCAAAGTTTGTGTGGCTTCATCTTTACAGAGCTCTGATTAGGCCACACATCGAGTACGCAGTCAATGTCTGGTGCGCCGCTATTACGTACGTGATATCCAAATGATAGAAAAAGTGCAACGCCTCGCGACCAAACTATAAAACGGATGAATGAACTATATCTTCGAAGTATCAGACAATAATAATTAACCGGATTGACCACCAGATCAATGATAAAAAATGAGTGAATTTATCGCAATCTTAAAATATCGCGAAGAAAAGCACGTGCTCTTTAAAGCTCATCATCACGCCGCCGTGTCAGTATCTTTACTCCTTCACGCTAAATTGTTTATCGCCTTAATATAGGCGAGCCGCGTAACTATCCATAACAATCGCCAATAACAGGATGGTGAGATGCTTCTGCGAGTAAACGATAAGCAGGGATGCCTCTAGGTCGTAATACAAATGCGCAAAATCCAACACTTTAAACCCCAAAGGAGTAGAAGTAACCTGTTAATCCCACCACAAATTCCAAATCGCAATACAATACTGACTTACAATAACCGCAGAAAAGTTACCAGCGAACGTCCAACCAACCAACAAACAAACTGAAGCCCGATAGTTCACGCATTAACTGGAGCAGAGAAATAATCCATTGAACTATGAAGCGAAT
>JASANE010014324.1:0-45883 GCA_030248225.1 Trileptium ribeirensis
TTGCTTTGCAATATCCAGCTTGTTGATTTTAAACCACAAATAAATGTTTCAAATCAGAATCATAGGTACTGTCCCACTCTCGCTGTTATAATAGTGGGACTTTGACTTGTATTGTCAATATTGATTGAATATACAAGGTGGTAGTGATGAAAACCGTAGCCCTAGCATCATAATTTTTATGGCCCAAGTCAGGCTGAGGGGCGTGACGTTATGTCCTTAAAATGAACAGCTTAGCCAGGGGGTAAATGTGTCGTATAACCTCTTTTTCGTCTTAGGCTCAGTACGTGGCCTTAGCTTAGACTTGTCAGTTAAATGGAGTTTGCGAAAAGTACTGTAAAATAGAATTCAAGTTGGACTTGGGGTGCTGTAAAGGGCCGTCTTGGCCTAGTTCGGGTTTTATCCCATCTTACTGCATATCTATCTAGGCTTAGCACATTCAGGACGCCATAGACTGCATATAGCGTACGCCCCAGCTTGACTTTGGCCATTTTTATTATAATGGCGCTGTTACGATTTATATCATAAGTTGTCGATTTAAATCAAGTGGCTGCTGATAAGCGAAACCGATTTTCTGACAACGTTACTTCACTTACGGCGGAACTTAATTTGAATTGTCTGCGTATTGGCAAATGGCGTATAATTTATTATATATACGAATGGTGTTAGAAATTGGTATTTTGGTTATTTGTAGCACAGCAAAAGTGTTTAAAGCCGAGTGGAATACTGTCGAGCGGCAGTGAAGATGACCTAACATACGAAGATTCGTTGAGTGAATTGTAAGTCCAGTTATTTGGGTTTTGTTTTTATTCTGTTAACCATTTTTATAAGAAACGGTCTGCGGGACCTAGTTCTTCCGTTTGGTATACGTCTATTTTACTAGGAATATGTTTATAATTATCGGTGCTTGGCAGGGTTGAACGTTGCTCTCTCTCATCTCACTATTAAACCATTATGCCGACATTAGCACTGTTTAAAATTATTTCGAAAGCTTGTTTTCCGTAGCTTGAACTTACCGTACGGCGTTTTGGATCCGAATTAGCTGACAACAAACTCCTTAAAAGCGTTACCGCTAAAGTATGTTTGTGTTACCGCTGTGTGATATATCGGGGCATAACATTCTTCTGTCTGTACTATTGAGGTTTGTGTAGGAAACATTGTAAAATATAGGTTAGGGATCGCGATGGACGTTAATATTTATTAGCGAACCACGAGATTATGAATTGTAAATATTATATGCATGCAGTTTCTGTCATCGTCACAGAGATTTTATTTTGGAGCATGATCTTAGGTATTTTTCGGACTTACAGCATGTTATTGATAATTTGAAGCAGGTTCGGGATAGCTATGCATGCTACTGCTGTCATAGATCCGTTCATTGTGTGAATTAAATTTTCCTAATAGGAATATTAAATTTTACATATAATTTTAAGCCCGGACGTGGCAGCGAAGCATACAAAGAAAAAAGAGTCGTTGAAGAAAAAGAAAGAAGTTAGAATTGAATCAACAGATTTGAAGGAACTTTTTCGAATCACCGACGAAAAATCATTGTCTTCAAATACGGAACTCAAAGCCGAGGCATACGACATGTTGAAAATGGAGCATTCCAAGGTAATATGTTCATATGACCGCTTAGTTTAACAGTGGTTAACTAAGCGATGGTTATTGTCTAAACTCGTTGGTTGCGGTCACGGTATATCAAATTTGTACTATATACATGGAAGTTGTTTTTATGGAATGCCTAGCATTATAATATTCTGGTGATGTAAAATGCCATTTGTCAATAATGCTTGATTTCGCATGTAGAGGAGGGCATGTTTAGAACTGACAAAGGTCTTGGATGATTACGTAAGTCAATGAGAACACGCACACTTTGTTGTGGCGATGCAACATGTTGTGTGGTTTTAAGGTTTGAATTTCTTTAAAACCATGGCATTCAGGAATAAAAAAGGGCCGACTCCAATCATAAATTTAACATAAAGTAAGCAATCCCAAAAAGGAGCTTATTAAACTTTCTTGTCACCCCGTATTGTAACTGTTACTACGAGCCCTACTTATGTCCCCATTGAAAGTATATATTCGGTTTTGAACTGCGGCTTTGCCTATGTTTTGTAATGTTCGGAGATTTCTAGGGTTTTACCTACTACATATCGCGTAATATATACTACTAGTCGGTAGTGGAACTACATTTGCGAGCGGAGCTTGGGCTGTGGCATTACGAATGTACTCAATTTTATGTTCTTGTAACTACATTGTATAGGGCTTTATCATTGGTAAAAATATTATATTTGAATTCTTCGACCCAAAAACCCTATAATGGTTTGATTGAAACGATTCTATTTCAATAAATAACACAAATACTGCAAAATTCTCTATTTTAGCTGCATAAGCTTAACTAATTTAACTAATTAGCTAATTACTAATTAACCACTCAAAATTTTTTTAATCCCAAATATCAGGTGCACACTCTGACATGATAGGCTTTCAAACAAAAAAATTTTTTAAATCGGTTCACTGGTTCTTGAGATCCGTGAAAGACGAACGGACATCGACATTTTTGCTCCCAGACAGAAAATAAAAACGCTTCGCTCGGCCTCGCCGAGCTCCGCTCAAAAATCAGCTTATTGAATACTATAGTATTAAATTTTGTTATAGTTTCTGCAGCACAGTGGACAACAACGTGGTGTTTTATTCAAACCGCGGGGATCTACTTGCACTCGCCGCAGATTTTTTAATCTTTAATGAGTTTTATTTTTATTACTTTAAAACTTGATATCTGTAGCGAACTTCTTAGAACCGGAAATTTGCATTGACTGCAAGTTTTAACAGAATTTGGGAAACCCTGTGGGGTTATTATATTATAGTTAGTCCTGGTCTACTTCGTTGTTTTCTATCGCGCCTAGGAGAACCACCACAAAACATGTAAGGACAACGAAGCTCACCGCTCCATCGCGGCGATAAACCCTAGTACCATCAGAAAACTTGGTCGCAGAACCATAGTAGTCCTAAAAATTAAACTGTTATCCATCGTTTATGTTACATGGATTATCTACCGGGGTGTTAAAGCACAATACTGCTTGATTAATTACTGTGACATAACTTGGTGTTTCGTAGCAACGCTTTCATTGTTCTTTACTAGATTGGGCAAGTTATTTGAATTTTTAGTGTAGTGATATGCAGAATAAGACAGTTATTGCCTGTATTGGTGCGTTCAGAGCTCCTGGCATCTCGCTAGTGAGTGGGGGTATAGTCAGCCCGCCACTGGATCGCGGCTAGGTTCGTGCCTTCACTCTGTTCCACCGTCACCATAAATTTTGGATGCACTCTGTTCATTCCTCCGTCCAGAAAATTTTGTCTCCCACAAGACTTTTTTAAGAAAAGTATGGTGAACTGAACCGGGGCAGCGCCCAACTATCGGGCTCGCCCTAGTTCGATGGGTCGGAGTGGATGCCTCCGGTTCGTGCACCCTGCCCAGCGCCCTCAATAATTGTGACCCTACTGAGATTTTAGATCTCGTCCGACCCGACCGAAATTTATCGATATCGTCAAGGCTTTGCAATTATGTATTTGAAATAAATTTCCTTGCGAGTTTGAGATTATATATATTATTTAGATATTGAATTTTTAAGAAGGCTACTTTATTTGGGTTTTGTTTTTGATGTAATAATTTTAGCATCAGTTGAATCCCGAATATTTTTGGCGAATTTCACGAGTCACATATTTGTATTCGCAGAATTTTATTTCATCAAATCCAGACAGACGAAAAGAGTTGTGTTATGAGGGTTTGTTGTTTGTCTAAAAATGTTTTGTTACTTTAGACGGAACTTTTCTCACATATTAGTTTTTTTAATGAATTTACCATCCGTCGCTGCTCTCATCGGCAACTTAAATGCAGTATTCTTTTATTGTTGTGGCAAATTTTTAGAGCTGCATATATTATGTATTTTTTGAAAGACATTTATCTTTAAAATATAGAACTGTTTCGATGTGTAGAATGAAATATATGAGTTTGTGAAAGCCTCGATAGAACAGAACGGGCTAATAATTGACGATTATGTGCAGTTTTATGAATAAATAGTTTTGGTTATGTCTTCGTATTTGAAGTTGTGAGTCTTCTTGAACCATGAAATTGATTTTCGTTCAACGTCCATACCGTCCTGTTTTAGTGGGGAATACTTAATCTGGTCTGTTTACAGCTTTCCGAAAAGTCGAGGTGGCACTGGGACTTTAAGCCCCCCCCCCCCGCCCATGTTCATTCTGAAGCAAAATCTCCAACTCGGTGAGACAAAATTTTGTTCCATATTGTTTAACATATTCTATATTTTAGTTACTGTAGTTATTTCGGTCAAATATTCTTACGGTTAGTATTAGAACTAGTAATAATTAATGTTTAAAAACAGAAAACATGTATTTATTTACATTAATAATTGCCGAATTTAATTGAACACGGGGTTGTTTATGATAAGTGGAGGAATTTGAAAAGGCTGGGCTCCGCCACTTTATCCAGATCAGTTTCCCTAAACTTCAATAATTTATGGAAATTGATATTGACTTATAATATTATTAATCTTCGTTTACTTGCTTTGCTGCGGGGAAAATTTGAGCTAATTTTAATTGCGCAGCTGAGCGGTGTAAAATTTGTATATAATATTGTTATTGTTTGTTTATTATTTATTACGTTTATGTGTTTTATTTCGATTGTATAGTATAGTGATGATTTTTTTCTGTAACTCTTTTCAGCAAAGGACTATGCGTTTGCTGCGTTACGGTTGGATGAAAAATCGGCAGACATTCACAAATGGTATAAGATTTTGTGTAAAAAATAAAGAAACTATTAATTCACAACAATATTTATTTGGTAATAAAACGTGGATTGCGACGCCGCGATTTTTTTAACGGAAGCGGGGTTGTCTTAATAGTGTGGTCCCAACTCGCTGTGCCCACCTTATAGAGACTTGCTCTTCCGGCGCGATGTTTTTACATCTACTATGAGGCACTCAATTTTCTCAACTTATATATTTTTGTGGTTCCGATTTGGATATCAACATCGTGTGTTATAACTCGTTCATCCTCATAAGATTAGATGGCGTAATATAATTTTCGGGCTGAAACAACTTCAGTAAAATACTAAGCTACATATTTATTATATTTTCCATAATGTGCTGTAGCTTTTGTTCACTTTGGGCAAGTTATATTAGCTTGATCATTCCGATTACTGAAATTTTGCTAGAGGCGCTAATCGGAACATCTCCCGTCCTCTGTTGGAATTGAGTTTTTGAATAAAAAATGTCAAAATGCAGCGATTTTTGCCGCAGACCGGTAAAATGTTTAATATATATAGCGTCAGATACGCGTCTACAACAAGTAAAGTAAATTTTGAAAATTGTCAGCTCACCACATGGCTCTACTAAATTGTCCATTTGGCAGGGTCGATAATGAAAAGCTGGGACTACCGAACAGTATGACACTTTTGTTTTTCTTAATATTGACTTTGTTAATTTGAGGGCCGCCTCTAGAAATATGACTAAAGACATTTCGGCACATGTCAAGTTTCACCCCCCTATACAACTGAGCTAAAGTCGTAGTAAAACATGTGAGTATGACAAAGTTTAATGCAATGCTAGTCAGCAAAGTAGGTTTATCAAATAGGCACTCTTGTCACTGGTTATGCCATTCCCTCGCATTTTGTGTGATCCAAAGACTGTTTTACTAGATGATTAAAGATATTGGTGATACAAATGATTTATATACTTAAATAATTAGTGTTATATTATTATAGGTGCGCCATAACGTTGGGTACGTTAGCGGATTTTGTGCCGGTCAATCAAAAGATAAAAAACGGATTTCTTTTTAAGGTAGGCTAAAATATTGATGCAAAATCCTTAATCAAACAACAATATCAAAGGTTTCGTGGCGCTGTTAGAGAATGGAAAGTTTATCTGGGGCTCTCAATTCCACCCTGAAAAGAATATTATACCTGATGGACATTTCCTATCAGGTTAGTTGGGAAAACTGTACCCGCCAGGTAATTTGGGGTCGTATAACTGTATTTTATGGTGCTATTTATGATTACATGCATTTTGTTGTTTTTTGTTGCACATTTATTATTTACCAACTGTAAACACGTATTTCTACGGCCAGCGCTTCATTTTACTTATGGTTTTGTTACGGATAGTCGAACTGTGTTTTGTTAATCCGATGGTTTTTGATATAACCTCAAAATATCTTGAGGGAGTTGACTTGGAGAAGCCATGTTTTACCTACAGAAACTGTCGAAATCATATGCAAGCTCGAAAATCCTGTCGGGTTATCTATACCGTATATGTGAAGAGGTCATTTTGAAGATTTTGCTGTCACGTCGGTTAAGTTTTCCCTGATATATATTGAATTTTTTTCTAGCCAGTCTTGTCGCGGCAGCGGAGGTACTGTAGGGGTCGGTGGACTAAGGTTTGTCACAATTTAGTACCCATCACATAACCCTTTCTCACACCTTTTATAGCAACCGCAACTACCCCTGTCGTAAACATGCTTCTACCTGAAGCACTCTTGCGCACGTATGACAGGGTGCCCGCTTCCTGGAAATTTACAGAAAACTGGAAGCCTTCCTCCAAAATTTAGCATCCGTAGAACTGAATGCAGCTATTCCTGACATTTTTTGGATAAACGGTGGAAATTTTATTAAATTTTCTACTTCATGCTTAGTTTTTAACAGTCTGGAACCTGATTTCAGCTGACCGCGTTAGGATCTAACACAGAGCGAACACACATATCGGCATAGATGACTTCGCTTAATTCCTGGAAAATCGTAATTACATTTGGGTTATAGGCGTTGAAGGTCCGTCAGCCTTGATTGCGAGGCAGGCAGAAAGGACGCTTTTTTGAAATTTTCAGGAAGCTGACAATTTTTCGCAATTTTACCACCTTTTTTCATCGATTTTTGATAATTCATTAAAAAATTTTCCTCGTTTTTGTCAATTTTCTTTCATAATGTTCCTCTCGCCTTGAGCACGCAAAGGGTGGAGAAAGAGAATCCGGCCCTTAGGGGGTAATGCTATACCACTCTATCGCCATCTATGATTTGGGGGCACCCATTGTGGGCTGTGGATTATGGAATGGCCTTTCCCATGCACTATTCATACAAGTATAAGCACATGTGTCTGGATGTATTTCGAGGTTAATATTGCCAATCATAAGATATTAAGTTTAGTACTTCCATTTCAATTGCGCATCATGTGTGTTACCACTTACGTATGGTGTGTGCTCAAATAGATTTGAGGATGCAAAATGATGTGGAATCATTTTATTCTATTACTTCCTGCATAAATGGGTCATGCATCAAGCTACAAAACCGTCTTGGACCTGGATAGGCCTGATTGGATGAAGAATACTATGAAGTCTCGGCAATCGCTAGGACATGAATAGACCGTTTGACTTAAAGCTTTTTATGTTCATGAAAAAAAACAGATATTCGCGCGCGTCAGTGAAGCCTGAGGAATCGTGTATACGAGCTTAGTAAATACCTTTTAAACGGTTTTTCTTATACAAAAATATTTGATGTCATATTTCAGTTGTTATTTTGTTGGGCTGAATGTTCTAAGAAATGGGATATTGATTCTTTATTTATGTAGATGACCATTGCACATTGGTAGAATTACAAAATAATCAACTACCGGAACAGCCACCTAGAGAAGAAATTCTTAGTTGGGCGAACCAGCAAGAGTGAAAGATTTAAAATTTTATGAAGTTGACTTCCTGCCTGACTAACATTTTGAAACATGTACCGGTTGTTTTTTTCAACAAGTTTGTGTACGATCATGGCAATACCATAAAATTATATAATATTTTCAGGAACACTTAGACAAAGCCCTGGAGTTGGAACCAAAGAATCCTATTCTGCATCATTTGCTAGGACGTTGGTGCTTCGGAGTAAGTCGTATAAGGAGGTTATCAAGCCACATGATAGTTGATATCGTTTAACATTGTCATTTGTCACGCGAGTTCAATGTCATAAAGATTTTTTACTTTTTAAGATATGTTGACTTTAATAAAATACATCTCTGGAATTTAAAGTTGCGCATAACACGCAAACACTTAGAATAGCGCCAATCTAGTT
The DNA here is from genome assembly GCA_030248225.1 of Trileptium ribeirensis. NCBI lineage: Eukaryota > Metazoa > Nematoda > Enoplea > Enoplida > Thoracostomopsidae > Trileptium > Trileptium ribeirensis. Next base: position 8,111 of record JASANE010014324.1, read on the forward strand.
AAATTTCCAACGAAGGGCAGTTCAATGTGGCATTTGCATGTGACTTGGTGCCGAATTTGCTGTGGTTCATCTGTGAGCTCGAAATTTTGTGTAACAGATATTTCCTCATATTCTAAACTGTAATGTAGCTTAATCAAGAGTTGACTAAGAGTTGTTTTTTCCAAAATGATTAAAGCGCTCAATGAAAATTGTTCTGGTAATGGTAGGAAAGAAAATACGCAACGTATTGCCTGTCTAGTAACGTTTGTTGTGTTTTCGTATATCGTAGTCGTATTTTGTTCTGTGGTCACTGAAATTTTCTATTTTCTTTCTTTGATACAAGATTTTTTTATTTACAAAGAAACAACTGTGAAAAAGTGTTTGGGACGAAAAATTATTTTTTTGCGTTTGACTGCTTTTCTATATCTTTAGTAATTCTTAAAAATTTTATTTGTTGAGCCGTTGTGGGACTTATACGTTTCTAAAAGTTTTTTTCGTTTGGCGTTTTTCTCGAAATATCCTGGCTTTTCCACAGCCCTCCGAAAAGTTGGGGCACTTCGGGGATGCATCATGTTCATTTTCATGAGAAATGTCAAAGTGAAGAGAATAAATTTTGCGTAAAAGTGCTAAATATTAGAATCGTTGTATTACTTTACTGCTGTGTAGTTTCAAGCTATAAAACGCCGTTTTAGCATTAATGTTTAAAACATTTTGTATACAAAAACATAAATTTTCAAACATAAACATTTTTGGATTGGGTTTCGGCAGAGTGGGGGGCGGACATGGGAGGATAGAGGGGCCTCCACCGTGGAAAGGCCAGATATATAAAATACTGTGGCAGTTTTGAATATTTTTACAGTATATACTGTGAAAAAATAACTTCAATAATATTTTATTCGTATTTCATGGATTTAGAGATGTCGAGATTCTTTCTCAACTTTCCGAATACAAATATGTAGCTTGTATATATTCTTCTCTTATGGGCTAATTTTACTTCGCTACTAGTTATATCGCTTTACTAAAAAATTGACTCAGCTTTTGCTATTTTCCTGTAACCTATATACATACTTTATCTCGGGGCTTACAACGCATTGAGGAATCCAACAAAATTTCTTAGTAAAATTTCTAAATGGATTATCATATATCGTTTTGTGAATTTTGGACTCTCGTTATCGTAATAGAAAGTTTGTACGCAATGGGACTAGGAATCATATCTGGCAAAATTATACGGCATTAAGGAAAGCCTTTCGGTTTTTTGGGAGTCTATACTAATTACAAAATAATTACTGCGGGGACTCGATCGAGTCACTATGAGTGAAGCGATGAGCTGACGCTGTCGGGCGCAATTTTTTTTTGCAAAATCTTATGTGCGACTAATCTTAACTTGCGCCCAACGGCTATCTTATTTTGTTTTTTAGAAAAAAATGCGTGACCGAACTTTATCATCTAAAGCAAAAATTGGCCATTTTCTGTTTACAAACACTCAAATTGTTTATGAACGAAAATTTATCGCTTTTAAATAAAAAAGGTTATGTTCGCGAACAATCACTCATAAAGTACAGGGCCCTTTTTTATTCTGTCTCATTTACATTGAATTTGTTCGCGAACAGAGGCAAGTAACCTACTAAAACTTATAATCGTCATAGCACTGTCATTAGCCGATTGCAAGCTAGCAGTGAATCGATTTGCTTTCCTTGCTTGTTCCGTAACAATGGATACGGATTCGACATCGTGTTTTACAAAATAGGATTGTAAGTGGGCGCAGATTAAGTTTAGTCGCGCATTATATAGTGAGTGTACTGAAAGCACGAGTCTTTTACTTATATAAACTGATTCTGATCTAATTGGAAGGAGATCGTGTAACGGGAATGTTCCTTACACAGCTAATGTGTTGCCACCCAAATTATCATCAATCTATATAATGTATGCAGCTTGAAAATTTTCTAGGTGTCCGAACTGAGCTACATCGAGCGAAAAATAGCCTCTGCTCTCTTCGGTGAGCCTCCAGTTTCGTCATTTGAAGATGCACTGAAAGAATTGTTGGAAGTAAGCAATTGTATCTTTTTACTTGAGATATTACTTAGCTGTGGTAAGGCTGAGCGAATATGATAACGGGGCGTTAAAATTGTTTCGGTTACCTTAAGCAATAATGTTGAAGGGTAGTCTCAGCAACATATATGTTCGCCCGACAATAATATTGAACAATAATTCTGGTTTTCTAGACCCATCAATAATTTAGAGCTCTATGACACGTTTGCATGGCAGAGAATCTAACTCGCACGCGTACCGTCGTGTTTGACAGACTGTGCAATGAAATATTGTGTAGTAGATTGCTAAGATCAATAATAAGTCTTTTAATAATGTAATTTTTATTTTTTTATGGATAATTTTTAATAAAGACTATTGTTTTTCGTTATGTCATTAGTAGAATTTTTATTATTTCGAATGATTTTGTTTTATTTTAGGCCGAACGATTGAAACCGGATCCGTGGATTGAAAACAAATTGTTCGTTGCAAAGGTATGTCGATTTCATTGGTATTGCTCTATTATCCCGATGCATGTTTTATGTACGTAGTCGGAAGGATCTGTTTTTGAATTTGATTTTCGCTGGTTATAACTTACTGACAAATGATGTCAAGGGCGGCATTTTGAAAAATAATCCCCAACTTTTTACACACTAACGTAATACAAACTTGTCGAAGTCAGCATGAAAAATTGTTTCGGCTTCTATGTTCCAAGTGCTAACTTTAGCTTTGAATTCAGGGGTCATCTACGACTACCCATCGCAGTTGGTATTGGCTAGTCCAAAGTGGGGCGTGGGGACGGCATTTTCGGCTGCCCCCGGCAAAACAGAGGTACACCCCGGTTCCTACCCCCGGCAAAAATTCGTGTACCCCCGGATCAAAGCCTCCTGCTGAGAAAAATTAAAAAACTTTTAAACGCCACAAAATCCGGCAAAAAATTGGCTCCCGGCAAAATCCGCCACCCCCCGGGCAGGTGAGCCGGGGTGGGGAGCGGCTCAGGCTCCCGGCTATAATTTCCGAAGTTTGTACTAGCCAGTGGTATTATGTAGTTTGGAAATCAACAAGTGAGTTTTGATTGCTGAAATATCTAATCTTGCGATATAAGCTTCGTGGGAATAGATTTATATTTGTTGTAATATTACAATATTGTCTAATAAATATGTTGTTATCAGATTTTCAAGGCTCGTTTGCAAACGAAGCTATATTTCGATATTATTTCTGTATTACTTTTTCGATAAATTGATTCTGATTAAGTTTCTTTGATCGATCTAATAATTTCCGACATTTTCTAGGAAGATTAGATACCGTAATATGTAGCTGTAGATAAAACAGTATGATGTGTTCGAGAATCATGCGTGACGCTATTAGAGTATTTTGTATGTCTCTGTTTTAAGACCTTTTCTTTGCTAAATTTCCTGATTTTATGTGAACATTTTCTATTTCAAATTTTTCAAGACTTTCTATGTATCTTCTTTTTCGATTTTCTATCTATTTAAATTTGTCTACGTTGTAATGTGATTCATGTCCGCGTTTTTGTTAAGATTACTATTTTCGTGCGCGTACTAAACTGGTTTTATTTTCTGGAATATTTTTGGGATTCATTGTTCCGACATTAAATATTCTTCAATCGAGTCACGGACAAAAATAAGTGAGCAAAAATCAAACGTAACAACTAACAACGTTCGTTTGTCGCTCGCTTGCATTACGCTTTCTTTTTTATGCGTTTATTTTTGTATATTATAATAATTACTTATTTATTTAATATATATTATCTAATTATTTATTTCCTTCTCGATTCCTTTGGTATTAGCCAATAATTATTGTAAGATCTATTTGTTCGCCAAGTTGTTCTTAGTTAAACGTCATGATTTCATTATAATAGTTTTGTTTAGGTTTTCCTGATTTATCAACACCATTTAAATAGTTTGTTGTAGACGTATATTGCGCTATATCAATATCAAGATGCTGCTAAGTGGCTGCTGGCTGCGTCCGAAGTTCCAGCTGTTACTGAAGATGTAAGTGTCTCTTTTGTCCTTAAAGAATTTAGTTTTTGATTTTCCGAAACTTTTAATAGCCATATTGCGATAAGGATGTGTGACGCATGTAGGCTCTATATCTTTTCTCAGATTTTGTCATGCCTTGTAAAATGACGATTTTGTCTACTTTTAAACTTCTACAGTTAAAACCACAATTAAAGTACACATGAGATCGAACGCAAACGAAATAGAAGAAATACGCTTATTTAAACGCAAAATAATATTTTTATTTTTTTATCTTAGCGAATTAAGTGCACATAAAATCGAACTTTGTTAAAATAATCGCAGAGGATCGATTCTCGTTTAAACGAAAACGATCGAAACCGAACTAAAGTTTGCGCTCTTTTCAAGAATGGTCTTATGATTTTCTGGCAGAGTGTTATGTCCTTTTAAAGATCATGAAAACTATTGAAAAAATGCATATTAACTTATTATAAGTGCGTAGTTCTTTTCTACGCAGCACATACTTTTATTTACTGCTAAAGTTCTTTATGTAGCAGCTATTAAAACGAGTAGTAAGGTCGCGGTTACTAATAAAACTGATGCGGCCGGGTTTGAATGAAATCAGCGTTTGTTTAAATGCAATATGAAACAATGTCCTTCGAAACGTAGCTGGTTTTATTAATAACTTCCAAGTTGATATGTATTATAGATAATACTGATTATATTGTTCCCAAATGCCATACAGTATTCGCCAGAAATGAGTGCAGTTCGTTCGACTTTCGATCAAAGATAGTTCGATAAATTCAAAATTTTGTTGCAGATGTGTTCGGAATTTTGAAGCGCTTTTTTTAATTTGTTCGAATAGTGTTCTACTTTTCGAGATTAAATTTTGTTCTTTGAAAATGTGACACTCACTCCTGCAGAGTACTGTAGGTAGTGGGTCTTCTATTATTTAATTATTCCCAGCTACCATGTCGGTACCGTTGGACCCTACAATATTTAATTACGACAAATTTGGCGACACTCATAACTCAACGAGGGTTGGTAAGATATAACGTCGGTGAGGGCTCAAAACTTTTTTCTTGATTCGAACTGATATTTATATACTGCGCGCTCCACAGTTTCTACTATTTTCATTGAATAAACTACTGTACAAATTCGCATGTAGTATTCACATATATATGTGTATAACAGCGTTTGTTGCTATCTCCCTAGTTGCCAAGCTGAGACCAAACAATCCGCCTTTTCAGGCTTAAATTTCAAATTCATTGGATATCATCAAGTTTATCGGTTGATTGCCACCTTTTCGAGACGCTAAATATAGGAAATTGAAGTTATAATATTTCGATATTTTATGGGATCTTGCCACACATGGTGCTTAGTATTATAATTTTTAGGACATCGCCGCACAAAAAGAAGCAAATGTACAGCTTGAAAAGTACAAAAAATACCTGCCACCGTCGAAGCAATGACAAGTTTCTGGCAACAAATTTTCGGACAATTTGAATTGAAGCAAATTCTACATAATTAGAGGAAGTTGAGAAGCGCCGAAATGAGAGCACCGTTTATGGATCGCGTTTGATAAATTTATTGGACCTCAGAAGACTTCGATCTTGCCCATCTTTTCATTGTTTTTTCAATAATTTCGTGATTCTTAACTGTGTGAATAATGAATTCATTGTTTTTCGGAACAACTGGACATATCGTCGATTTTTCTCTTTATAACGCAAGTAGAGAGTAATATTTTTCTTATTTAGGATCTGAAATATTTGAAAAATGTGTATTTATGTAAATAGGTTTCATTTATTGCGAACCTCGAACACATTGAATATTGAATAGTTTGGTAAAAACTCTGTATTTTCAAATAAATAACTGTATGATAATGATATCGAAGTCTCGGTCATGTTACATTTATCCATTGTTGTCCTTTGGTATTTTGGTGGTGGCTCTGGAAATCCACGTTCGAGCATCAGTATAGTCATACGGAGTATTAGACTGTCTATTGTTGCACTGTTTAGTCTCGTTTCGCGAGTAACTGATATTTTTACAGGATATGTGCCTTATAGCTATGTACGTTTTTCCTTGGTTATCTCAGTAGTTAAGGCTTAACACCAGTGGCAAGCAATCGTGGGCGGATTTTTAGTCAAGTTCCATGTAACCAGCTACAAAACATAAAGCCTTTGTCATTAAAACCGTTGGCACAGCGATTAACTATAGTTGTCAGCATAGAACATGGCACACCATATTTCCTCTCTTTTCAAAGATATAATAAATCTAACAACGGCATGCCTTTGAAGCTGAATTAATCTGGTAACTATTCTCTGCACAAAATACGATAGAACGTTTGGTTCGGTGTAAGCTGGATTGCTTTTAAATAAAGCTAAAGCAACAATGCTACTGGTCCGATTAATCCAATTTTGGTATTGGTTTTTTGTCCCGTGTGACGTTATATCATAAGTGAAATGCAGTAAATGTCGGTTCCCGGTATAATAAGCGTCAGCTTGACATCTTGTATGGGCTTGGGCTGCTGCCCCTGAACTCTCTCCTCGCATTGAGCTGTTCTTTTTTCTTAGAACAAGATGTTGGGTCAATGGAACCTTTAGGGGCGGGAATGAAATGCATGCCATACCGTTCATGATATACTAAGCTTTAGTCTTAGTCTAAGCTAATGTTTCTATATGAGGCATACTATGTCTAAGGCTGCCGCCCTCGAACCCCCCGCTCTAAGCTGTTCTTTTTCCTAACGTTATAACGTCCGGACCCTAAAGGTGACATGGGCCAGATGTTGTATACTACCAGTTTTTCTAATCGATTGGGAATAATTGTCAATCGTGCTTAAACTGTATTGATGATGAAAATGTAAATATAATGTTGAATAGTAGTCCTCATGTATATAATACAATATTAATAAGTGAACCTATAATCTCTAGAATTTAGCGCTTTGATTTGAATGGCAGTGTTTTAATGTTTTTATTATATTTGTGTTTTGTAAAATAATGCGGGGAAACGATTACTTCAGTTTGTGGTCGTGGAAAAATTTATACATTGCATGACTACGGACAAAAATGATCGACGCACGCAAGCGAAAAATATCCACACTTTGTTATATTTGTGTTTTGTAAAATAATGCGGGGAAACGATTACTTCAGTTTGTGGTCGTGGAAAAATTTATACATTGCATGGCTACGGACAAAAATGATCGACGCACGCAAGCGAAAAATCTCCACACTTTGTTATATTTGTGTTTTGTAAAATAATGCGGGGAAACGATTACTTCAGTTTGTGGTCGTGGAAAAATTTATACATTGCATGGCTACGGACAAAAATGATCGACGCACGCAAGCGAAAAATATCCACACTTTGTTATATTTGTGTTTTGTAAAATAATGCGGGGAAACGATTACTTCAGTTTGTGGTCGTGGAAAAATTTATACATTGCATGACTACGGACAAAAATGATCGACGCACGCAAGCGAAAAATATCCACACTTTGTTATATTTGTGTTTTGTAAAATAATGCGGGGAAACGATTACTTCAGTTTGTGGTCGTGGAAAAATTTATACATTGCATGGCTACGGACAAAAATGATCGACGCACGCAAGCGAAAAATATCCATACTTTGTTATATTTGTGTTTTGTAAAATAATGCGGGGAAACGATTACTTCAGTTTGTGGTCGTGGAAAAATTTATACATTGCATGACTACGGACAAAAATGATCGACGCACGCAAGCGAAAAATATCCACACTTTGTTATATTTGTGTTTTGTAAAATAATGCGGGGAAACGATTACTTCAGTTTGTGGTCGTGGAAAAATTTATACATTGCATGGCTACGGACAAAAATGATCGACGCACGCAAGCGAAAAATCTCCACACTTTGTTATATTTGTGTTTTGTAAAATAATGCGGGGAAACGATTACTTCAGTTTGTGGTCGTGGAAAAATTTATACATTGCATGGCTACGGACAAAAATGATCGACGCACGCAAGCGAAAAATCTCCACACTTTGTTATATTTGTGTTTTGTAAAATAATGCGGGGAAACGATTACTTCAGTTTGTGGTCGTGGAAAAATTTATACATTGCATGGCTACGGACAAAAATGATCGACGCACGCAAGTGAAAAATCTCCACACTTTGTTATATTTGTGTTTTGTAAAATAATGCGGGGAAACGATTACTTCAGTTTGTGGTCGTGGAAAAATTTATACATTGCATGGCTACGGACAAAAATGATCGACGCACGCAAGCGAAAAATCTTCAAACTTTGTTATATTTGTGTTTTGTAAAATAATGCGGGGAAACGATTACTTCAGTTTGTGGTCGTGGAAAAATTTATACATTGCATGGCTACGGACAAAAATGATCGACGCACGCAAGCGAAAAATCTTCACACTTTGTTATATTTGTGTTTTGTAAAATAATGCGGGGAAATGATTACTTCAGTTTGTGGTCGTGGAAAAATTTATACATTGCATGGCTACGGACAAAAATGATCGACGCACGCAAGCGAAAAATCTGCACACTTTGTTATATTTGTGTTTTGTAAAATAATGCGGGGAAACGATTACTTCAGTTTGTGGTCGTGGAAAAATTTATACATTGCATGACTACGGACAAAAATGATCGACGCACGCAAGCGAAAAATATCCACACTTTGTTATATTTGTGTTTTGTAAAATAATGCGGGGAAACGATTACTTCAGTTTGTGGTCGTGGAAAAATTTATACATTGCATGACTACGGACAAAAATGATCGACGCACGCAAGCGAAAAATATCCACACTGTTATATTTGTGTTTTGTAAAATAATGCGGGGAAACGATTACTTCAGTTTGTGGTCGTGGAAAAATTTATACATTGCATGGCTACGGACAAAAATGATCGACGCACGCAAGCGAAAAATATCCACACTTTGTTATATTTGTGTTTTGTAAAATAATGCGGGGAAACGATTACTTCAGTTTGTGGTCGTGGAAAAATTTATACATTGCATGGCTACGGACAAAAATGATCGACGCACGCAAGTGAAAAATCTCCACACTTTGTTATATTTGTGTTTTGTAAAATAATGCGGGGAAACGATTACTTCAGTTTGTGGTCGTGGAAAAATTTATACATTGCATGGCTACGGACAAAAATGATCGACGCACGCAAGCGAAAAATCTTCAAACTTTGTTATATTTGTGTTTTGTAAAATAATGCGGGGAAACGATTACTTCAGTTTGTGGTCGTGGAAAAATTTATACATTGCATGGCTACGGACAAAAATGATCGACGCACGCAAGCGAAAAATCTCCACCCGCAACAATATTGCGTATAAACCGACGTTGTCGATTGGTGATTACCGCACCCTCTAAATCCTGAATGTCTTACTGCCTCAATGCGCCGCAGGTTTTAGCAAAAAACGGGTTAACATTGCAAAAATTGGGAAAATTTTTAGTTGGCAAGCTATCGCTCCATCAGAAGGTTACAAGAAGTTGACGATGAGTTGTTAAAATTATTTGGCATGAACAACTAAAGCAACGTCCTGCACTGGTTCTGTAGTGAGAAATTTCTATCAATTACATTTATACAATTTATGTTAATTTGATCTGAATAATATTTAAAATTACATCAACACTTAATTATATCAGATAGTCTTGTTTGAAATTTCAGTGTAAGCATGTTCGATCGACGTTCGAGCTGCGTTATAATTGCTGCTGCAATCGTGCAAATGAACAAAATACTATCTTTATCGGCTGCTGTTTGAAAGACGGCGTTGTCTAAAAGGTTTTTGGCTTTTTGTGATGGAATTTTAAAAAGCAATTTACCCAACGGTTTCTGCAGGGCATCTAATTTAACACTGAACGCAAAGCAATATGCTTTAGCGTTATTGACGTCCATACCCTTTTGAAATGCACTAAATGACATATATAAATGCACAAAAGTTGAATACAATCTAATAGTCCGAGTTGAAACTATGTCTTACTGGCTATTATGTACAGGCAGGATCCTTTATATTGTCCGTTCCAAAAGTGACCACGTCAAAGACGCAAGTAGACGTGAAGAGAGTAGAAATTGTCACAAACATTGAAGCTTACGTGGCGAATACCGTATTGCTTTGTGAGATTGGTTGTGTATTATGATGTGAATTCTTGTATTCAGAACGTAGTGAAACATAGGGGAGAGGTTATGTGTTGCAGGGGTGAAATAAATTCCGTCTGTTTGTGTGATCGGCCATAACTCAAGAACGACTTACCCGATTTTCATGATCTTGGGCTCATTCGAACCGGCATACTTGATTTACCGTGTACGTCCCTGAGCGTTTTTTGGTTTCTGATCAGGTTTCAAAATGTGGGTTTTTTGCCCCATTTTAGTACCCCAAGCAAGGTTATGTTTACCTTTCAAATTTTTTTCTCTGGTTGGTTTTATTTCATAGTAAAATGATAAATGCTGATTCCACTTATTTGTTTTTCGATTAAGGCTCCGGTTCTGGATTTATGGGGTTTAAGGTACGGGGGTATGGTGCACCAATGGTTCCTCGACCTAAAATTCGAACATTTGTTCTGACGTCTTGGGCGGCTGATAAGTTTCACCGGTGGGGTTTCGGGCATGGCAAAGTCATTGCCGATGCTGGTTTTGCTCTGTGACCCATGGGTGCGAAGGCATGACGCTCCCAAAGTTCGGGGTCAGAGGTCAAAATAAAGGTTTTTATCCAATTGTACTACCCTTCACGAAACAAGGTTATTTTTTTATTTTAACTTTCGAATTTTTTTCTCCGGTTGGTTTTATTTCGTAGTAAAATGTCAAATGCCTCTTTTTTGTTTTTCGATTAAGGGTCTGGTTCTAGAGTTATGGAGTTTGAGGTATGGTGCCCAATGGTTCATCGAGCCAAAATTCGAGCACTTGTTCTGACGTCCTGGGCGGCTGAAAAGTTTCCTTTGGGAGTTTTGGGGCATGGTAAACTCATAGCCGGTTTTGGTTTTAGTCTGTGATCCATAAGTACGGGGGTATGGCGTCCCCAAGGTTCGGGGTCAGAGAACAAAATAAAGTTTTTACCTCATTGTAGTACCTGACGTCCAGGGCGGCTGAAAAGTTTTATCAGGGGGTTTTCGGGCATTTCGAAATCATTGCTGGTGTTGATTTTTCAATGCGATCCATGGTTCTATGGGTACCGGGGTATGGCGCCGCCGTGGTTCATCGAACCAAAATTCCTAATTATGCTGTTACGTTCTAGGAGGCTGGTACCGTGCATTTGGGGGTTTTGGGGCATGGGAAACTTACTACTGCTATTAGTTTTATTCTAACTTGTGCGGTATTGTGTGATATCCACATATAGCATATCGACGTATGTTATCGAGAGCTGACTGGCTGTGCACGCAAAAGGCGCAAGTGTACCAATGCTTCACTACGGTCTGCGATCTCGATAGAGTTAGTTTTTTTATGATGTAAATATATATTAAAACTGAATTTTGGCTGACAGATACTATCAGTATTTAAAGTAAACTTTATTTTCTTTGTATTTTATGTCTGGTAATATTTCTGTATATTAATAGTATTTTGGGTAGAATATTGGGCTGTTAGATTTAATTCGGGAAAATAGTGTGTTATGGCACAGCATGCACAATGCTACATCAGTTACAAAATGTATTTTTTGACCCTAATCTTTATGGACCAGACGTTAAAACTTTAGAAGAAGCTTACAAAGGTTCTTGGGAGTGTGACAGCTCACCCTCTTAGGCTTGCTATTTGGTCGTATAGGGATCTTAGCTTAGGCGTAATTTATCAACGATGGAGCGGCGTGCGTTTCGCCTCTGTCTATTAGTTTCACTTGCTGTGTTGGCTGTCTGCGCTGTGATTTGCTGATTGTGTGGCGATGCCGATATTGAGCGCAGAATTCATCATTTCCGGATCCTAATCGATTTCAAGGTTCAGCAGCTTAGTGTTCATTGAATCAGCGAGGTTCTTCGGAATGTGTCCATTTCAAATTTGTTCGCCAGCTCTCCGTTTTAAGCGTGTGATAAAGTTGTGTTAAATAGAGACCTTTGTTTAGGTTTACTATATCGGGCCGTATGGCTTACGCCCCCATTAGCGTGACCTTGGCCGTCAGTGGGGTGCGAATGAAATATAAAAGTCTTCACACCAAGTTTGGCAACCAAAAAGAGATGTGGCCGAACTTGTTTTCTAACCGTTGATTGGACGGGTTCGCTGATACCGAAATTAGTGAATTGTGTCTTCTAAGTTAGACCTTAGATGTGGGCTGATCTAAACGGTCAAATTTCATTTCAAAAATTTGGAGTTTTATTCAGAACCAGTTCGAATTGTCCGGGTGTTTCTAAATTTTGTTCGAGAGTTGCTTCATGTTTATTTGGAAAATGTTAGAATGATGCTAATTGAATTAGTTCCATTTCTGTTTGATAACCGTTCTGGTAAGTACTGTACGTAAAATATTCGTTGTTTCACGTATAGCGCTGAGGTCATTTTGTAAAACAGAGCAAGCTTTATTCGTCACTACGGCGTTTAAGACTGCAGTTTTTCTTATTCTTCGATTGTATTTCTTTAGTGTTTTTCCTTAAGATATTTTTGTCTCGTATGGCCAGTCCTTAAAGACTGATGTCTCTTGTGGCCAGCTCTAAAAGACAAAAATCTCTTACAGACGGTTGTAAGAGACTAAAATATCTTACAGTTGTCTATAAGAGATTAAAATATCTTACAGTTGTCTATAAGAGATTAAAATATCTTACAATTGGCTATAAGAGACAAAAGCGTCTTATAGCTGTCTGTATGAAACTAAAATCTTATATAGCCAGTCTTAAGAGATTTTTGTCTCTTACGGACGGCTGTAGGAGACAAAACTGCCCGGTTTTTGCACGCATTTTTCTGTGAAAGCTGCATATATTTGAGTTCTGCTTGTTTTCAGATTGTGTTTCAATTCGCATTCCGAGAATTATTATTTGCGCCCGAGTGTCTTGTTTTACTACGGTAGGTGACTGTGTGACCAAGGGATTAGGTGACTGTGTGACTTAGGGATGCACCTAAAGATTTTGTCATGTGAGAGATCGTCTGATGTCTTGTCATAATGTCGCTGCTTGTTCGTTCCAAAATTCGATGAAGAGGTTTTAACCTGATAAAATACATTTATTGACTCGGTCTGGCGAGGGGCTTGTTCGAACCCCAAACCGTCTTTGGGCGCGTCACTCGTGTCAGTAGCAACGAAAAAAAAATTGTTAAAGGCTAAAAGCCAACAACGGTAAGTTATAAAACAATGACTATCCGAACCATCTATCTCAGCCTGACTTTAGAGAACGTTGTCCTGTATAAGGTTTAATTCCTATGTGTTGATTTTGTATTTTGCGGGTGGTTTGCATTTGTAAAACGTATAGAGTGGCAGCATTTATAGCATTTTTAGTGACTGAGCTGACAGTGATTCATGTGCAAGGATCATGTTTCACGGTATATTCTTAAAAAGAACAGCTTAGTGCAGAATTTTCGGGGTCGGCAGCCGACTTAGTCTTAGTGTTTCAAGGATTCTTATAACGACCGTAGCTGGGAGTAAGGCTCCTCCTTTCGCTGACTATATTGAAGACGGCACAATTAGCTTGCGCTCTTCAGCCTGACACTGGCTCAACGTTGTACGCATTAAAATTTTGAAATGATGTCAAAATGGTCACTATACGGGATGCTGTAGTAGGTAGGTATGCAGGTGCAAGTATAATAATACTCTGCACAATATATTGACCGCTTCGCAACGTGCTCGTGGAAAAATAAAATCTTTTTTTGAAATTTAATAGTTTGCTTTTACTCGCTCGCTCGTAAGGCTCTCTCGATAGTCCATGTGGCGATTACTGTGCATAGTGTGAACGGAAATGGCTGTTTGTAAATTCAGTGCCGAATTTTTAGGCATTTTTGCTGAATTCGTACAGTATAATGCCAGAGCGGCGACTAAATTGGCCGCTCGTTTCATGGATTCGAAATAGTCGCGCGCTTGTCAATGGATGGGACTTGCTGAAATCACACGAACGAAACCTGCTGTCGGCTGTATTTGCGTTCGGGTCGTTGGTGCTTCTTGTGATTGCCTTGTCAAGCGATCAGTAAGTACAACAGTTAGCTGTTCTAGTTCTTTCTTAAAGCAACAAAATGTCATTGTTCGTCGATGGCTCAATTTTTGGTTCAATTTGGTTTCTGATTCCGGCCGTTCGTGACCTGTAGTGAAATATAATGCCCATTTAAATGAATTTGGCAATACTAAATTAAAACTAAAGACTTATAATAGTTTTTGAATGATATGCATAAACACAATTTTTGCGCGTTTTAAAGTATTTTCAATGGTTATCTTATTGGTTTTCGAACGAATTTTCTTGAGCGCTGTAAATAAATTTTTATGTATTTTGACAAAATTTCATACACATTGCGCTATTTTGACTATATTTATATAGTATTTATGTAGATTTATCGTCCTAAACTACACAGGATAAAACCGGATAATTTATTAGAGTTCCGGGCAAAATGCTTTTAGCTAAAATAGCATGTGTCGGTAAAATTCTCTTATTTTTCAGTAAAAGTTTTTAGAAATTTTGGCTAATGATTATGGCGGCGTGCATTGTGAGGCTTCAAGTTGCTTTAAAATTTAGAGCGACACAAACATAACATCCAAACTATGCTCACTCCATTTCAAGCTGGCTTGCGAGGTGTTATATGGTTCGGGCAGACCGTCGGGTTTTTGCAATTTTGGGGTCATATATTGAACCAGAAGCTTGTTATATTGTGATTTATGCTTTTATAGTTCTGCATTTTATCATTTGTGAACTAGCATAGTCTCCAATTCGATGTATAAATTCATTGTTTATCAATTCACATGAATAGAATAAACGTCCTCAATCACCTCTTCCTGGTGCCATGTTAGTCCTATAATGATTTTATATATTAGCAGAATCATATATTTGCTTGGTACAAAAACGACTGCAAGCGTAAAAATTCAGGTGCCGGCGGAATTGAACACACAGCTTCTAAACTGGTACTACCGGACAGCGCACCAGACGTGTCCTGCATTACAGTGCGGGTGATTTTACCTGTGGAGCGTGCTTTTCAAAGCAGTTTGAAACGTTGCAGATATTCTAGTCCTACTAATTTTAAGTGGGTATAAAGTAATTAATCGTAATAAACCTAACCAACGTGGCAGAAACAAAACGCGGAAAGCTAGCTACACGGAGTTTCGCGGTTAGAACCTGCGAAACAGTCACAACACCACTTTTGGAAAGGCGATTTGGATTAACCTTTATATTGTAGTCCATGCGTCTTTCCAGTTTGTTTAATCACTGAAAAAATCATAACGACTACTGCAGTAGTTGTTTGGTTTACTCAAAGGTTCCGCAACAGTTAATGGAGTAAACCTAACGATAACTAATGTTATATTACTGCACAGCATTGTATCGCGTAGCGTTCGTCATTGAAAACTTGCTTATTGTATTTCTTACACAGTGCGAGAATAAGGATATTGATAGTTTTTGGACGAATCAGCAATAGTTTTGTAGAATATTGAAGAGGAGATTTGCTTTATTTGTTTCACCAGAATTGCTGTATTTCTGTTTGAGACTCCAGTTTTTTTCAGATGGTTCCATATAATCGGTGGTCGATGTGTGCTCAAAAGTCTCGGTATGTCTCTGTTTTATCAGTGGGGATACTTCGAGACGATCTATACTCATGACAACGGTGGTATTGCGCCAAAATTTGCCGAAACCGACAGCCAAGAAAACGTTAGTCCTGACGGCGATAATAGAAATGCCCATATTTTGTACTACGTTGGCGATCATCGTAAGTAGCTTAAATTTAAATTTAGTACAAAAACGGAGCTAATACAAATTGTCCAAATTCCAAAATGTGCCCTCGAATGCAGATACAAACAGCGCTTACCATCTGAAGCTATGTCTATATTTTGCAATAATGTGGTTACAAGCTGAAATGGTTTAGTATATATTTGAATACCACAGAGCCCAAGATTTCCGGATATAATGCCATGTCACCCCGAAATTTGCGGAGACTGATTGCCAAAAAAATGTAGCCCAGACGATAATAGTATTGTACCACATGTTATGTTGGCGGTCATTGAAACGCTAGAATTTAGTCTGCCACAATACTTTTGCGTTTTTAATAAATGCGAGCTTACTATTTGTTTTCCTAGCTGGTACATCAACAATACTAGTGGTATATAAAAAGTACATGCTGCTTAGAAGAAAATAAATTCATACCATTTTTCAATATTTTAAGTGATTTTGCTGGAAAATCAGAGAGCAGCTTTGGTTCCAGTGTATTTTGGATAACAATGCCAAATTTTCAATTAATGTAGAGATTGAGCCCAGATTGAACAGTATTTTGCTCCTAATTATTTTGTTAAAGTTGGTGGATTTACCTTATTAGTTCATACCTATCAGTTTGGCAAAACAGTATACACATTTTCGATATAATGAATATTTGTAAGCCAATTTTAATATTGAATTTTTGAAACTGATTTATCTGGAGTAGGAAAAACAAGTTTCTGGATACGTTTAAGAAAATGAGGGTTATGTAAAACCCTCATTCGAAACTGCAGCTTCAAACACTTTTCGCGCTTACCATATTGTGAGGAAATTTTGTCCCACAAACTTGTTTGTCTATGTAATTAATTTTTTCATTAAATTTGGCGAAACATTAATGCACATGCCACCAAATGTATATTCACTATGTACGCAGACGGAGTTAGGAATAATTTAGCAGCCACGCATATTTATACTAGTGTGAAGTTGTTCGTGTATATTTAAACTTTTTCAGAATACATCGATTGTATAACGCCGGCACTGGCTGACATATTTCGGGGAACGATGGGTGTGACGATGGTCGCCGTTTCCACCGTCTTTGCAGCATTCCTTCTTGATCTGATCGGAGCACATCGTGGATTTCTGCTGTGGCTTCGACGCAATTCGATATTTAACATTATTAGTGGTAAGCAGGTCAACGAAAATATATTATTAAAGTTAATTATATAGGTTTATTTATAACTAACTTTGATATATATTTTCAAAACTACTTTCTGGAAGACATTTACAGATGATTCGTGGAATGGCGTGGTCAGTAGTCGAGTTTGGAATTGTCGCTGGCGACAGTTTTGTTTTGTTGTTTTGAAATTTCAATTTTGTTTGTGGCAAATCAAGCGTGTCATTTAAATCTTTGTTTTAGGAAAAATTTTTGACATTGGAAATTAGAACATTATGAATAACCTTAGGCTTTCAAGTTGGGGTTTTTCGTCCGGCTGACGGTCATATCTTTTCATTGTATTATGTTGAAAAATGTCACTTACGCTGGTTCCATTTTAGTAAATATTCCTAGTTTTGTTTATACTTGTCTCGAAGCCGTGGAGTCAATTTGTTCACACTAGTTGATTGCAGTGCAGAATAATGTTTCCTTATTTTCCTGCCTGTTCACGGCACTCGGAAAAGTGGGGGACCTCGTGGACTCCCATATTTATTCTCACGGGAGATATCAAAGTGGGGATGGGGATAAATTTTGTGTGTAAATGCTAGATATTTCCATTTTTATGTAGTTTTACTATCGTACAAATATTTTCAGACATGAAAGCGCTGTTTTAGTATTA
This sequence comes from Trileptium ribeirensis, assembly GCA_030248225.1. NCBI lineage: Eukaryota > Metazoa > Nematoda > Enoplea > Enoplida > Thoracostomopsidae > Trileptium > Trileptium ribeirensis. The sequence goes on from JASANE010014324.1 coordinate 25,703, forward strand.
GAAATTAGTAACTAGTGGCTTAAAAACATTCCCCATACGGAAAACATAAATTTAGAGACATAAAAATTTTTTCGATTTATTTGAATATGGGGGAACGATATGGGTAAAATCTCACGACATAGTGGATTATGAAAGCGGAGGTCTTCCATCTCCCACTGTGGAGAGACCTTAGGATCATATTGGCGAAAACCTCAAAATTATTGTCTTCCTGGTTTTAAGCATATTGATCTATAAACGCCTGCAGTGCATTCACATGTATCTTCAACGGGTAACAAGTCAAATACGCCTTTATAGCTAACAGCGGTTTAAATTTACATACTATCATCGAATCGATATTTTTTATTTGTTATTTGATTAATATTTTGAATATAATCATCATTTTTTGGTAAAATGTGGTGTTGCGCGTACAGCGACCGTTTTGGGCCCGTCGATCAGAACCAATCCTTTTTCAAATATTCTGTCTTTTTTTGCGACCGTCAGACTTCTTCAGATAGGAGAGGGCCCCCACAGTATTTACAGCTGATCATATCCAGGTTCTCCAAGTTCACGCTTTCACAAGTAAATTTTGGCCTCCCAAGCACGTTACTGCGTAACGAAAAATTAGAGGGAATTTTTCTCTGATGAGCTAAAAACAAGTTAATGTTTTTCTGTTTCAATTAAAATATCAACAAATTTTTCTCTGTGAAATTGATGAAATTTTTTCGCTATAATACACAGTTACAACCAGGTAAGTAATTAATTCGTAAGTCGCACATATTTGACGGTTTTTGACAACTACTACAGTACTTCAATGTTTCCTTTCTAAGCTCAGCGGTGGTGATATTCAGATAAACTGGTAGAGTCCTCCAGGTGCTTTCAGTTTCCCGGTTCCTAACAGTGTTGTTTTTGTTGATACTTGTTTAGCCGATACTGCTAGCTTTTTTGATAGTTTGGAGAAGCTTGACCATTTTGTGCAATTTTTGGAAATGATGCACTGTTTTACCTGGTTACGACAAGTGTCTGATCAAACCATTCGATCGAACTGAGATGGATGCTGGTGTTCTGTTCTTGGGTATTTTGTCCCATGTATGCAAATATTTTTTGCTGTTGGCCATTTATATGGCGTGCCCGACATTTTTTTAATTTTAATTCTTTGTTGAACTGTGTGATGAAAAAAATTTAGATTATCATACATAATGCTGTGATCGACCATCCGTAACGCTCACACAGTTCTGCATGGTATAAAATATTCATCTTTTGTATATAGCATGTTTTGTCATGACAGGCGTGTGTGATTTTGTGTCAATGTGTAAAAATACCCAAAATTGAAGTTTTAAAATTTCAATTAAGTTCCTTGCTTTTTGCGTGTGAACGGTGAGCTAATATGGTAGTTTATTAATTTCAATGCATTTATTTGGTTTTGTATTGGAGTATGTTATTACTATTCTCAGATTAGCATGGGGCTACAAAATTATCCATCTTTCCGGTAAATTAGTTAATTTTTAGGATTTTTTCCAGTGTTCTAGTACATTGAAGGATTGCATCAATACTTTATTCTGTAAAACTTCTTGAATGCTAAATATCATGAAAACAATGTTATTTGCATAACATAAAAATAGATCTTTAAATTCTAATTTTCCGTGAAATTTGTAATAATTTCAAAAGGTCCCAGCTTTTTTCTCATTGGTGGAATAAATAACGGACTTGAATTTTTAAAACATGGTTGTTACTATTGATGTATTCTTAATTTAAATTGTTTTGATGGGACTTTGAAGTAGACTGAGGAAGCTCAATTTGGAACCTCGGGATAGTCGTTAGTCGATAGGCCTACACTCGCCCCAATTATTTCTCAATTGCCGTTGCAGGGTTAGTAATGATAATGACGTATTGCTCGCCAGAAAAACTGTCGCCCTCTCACAACTCGCTCGAAAGAAATTATCTTTAAAAATAGAACTAGTAACTTGTCTCACCGTCAAGCTGTGAATTCTGAGTATTGATGTGTAATTTAGAGAGGCTTACACAACTATAATGAGCATGCGCCAGCTTACAAAATGAGACGAATACATATCAGCCATGATGCTTTAATCGTTTAGAAAATGTACCCAGATATTGGATATTTTAGAGAATGAACCGCTCTATAAAATGATAGCAAATGCATCCATATAATACCTGCAGCGGTTGCGGAGATATTACCGTATATGTGTATTTTGGATCTCATGGGCTCTTTGAAATCCGCATTTTGACATAACCTGTACAATGACAACAATAGCCACTATGCGCGCGCAATGTGGAGGGTGAATTGCGGTATAAAATGAAGTGGTTGCGGAGATATTGCTATTATAGTGTATTTTATAAATGGTGGCACCAATTAAAAAGAATTTTGATCCAAATCTAGCATCTTAAAATTATAGTCATTTAGCAAACCATGATATATTGCCTTATAGAGCTTTGTTGCCTTAGAAAGCTAGCTGAATTTGGCTAAGATATAATGCAGCAATTCTAGACACAAGCCGTAACTTATTTAGTCGTATCCCATTTTGACCATACTTGAGCCCATTGGCCCACTTATACGGTACGAAGCAGTTGGAATCCGTTTTGGCGTCTAACGAAATGTCACAAAAAGAAATTTTGAGCTATCGAATGAGCTATTGCGTAAGTCAATCCGCCCAGTCAATGCCGAGTTATGCGTGTCATCCCAAAAAGAAAATCCAAAAAAAACGGACACTGTCGCAATTTACCACTCTGGCCAATGAGAATTCTTCGCTACGCTCGTTACACTCACTCCACTCCGAACTCAAATATATTACTAATTTTAATAGTTCTGAATTTCAAAACCTCGAGCGTGTCATTAGGTTGACATTCGTTTTTGACTAGTACTGTAGTTTATTACTATATAATTATTATAGTTATGCTATGTGCGATCCTAGTGGGCCTTTCGTACTGGTTAGCTGTTCAAATTGAAATCCAGCAGCGGGAACATCAAAACGACCAAACGCAGCCAGTTGTTGGCGATGGCAGTGTCGGCGAAATTAGAAACGACGGCGTGGAATTTTCTTCTCAAAATAATAATCATATTAACAATTTTGCTAACGATCGAAATCATTATATTGTAAATACGAACATTGACGATTCCGGTGGTAAAATTATAAGCGGAGCGGGCGATACTGGTAAGCCAAGCGAGGAAACTAGTAGCAATAGCGGTAGTAGCCGGAGAGGTCGGAGACGTCGTGGCGCCAGGTTTGAAAAACCATTTCATGGACGACGATCGAGAACATTGACCGAGGAGGGTGAAAATTTGTTTACGATTAATAATCAGGCTGGCAGCACCAAGGGTGGCGCCGCCAATGACGACGATATGGACACGAGCAATGAGGCGACAACCGAGCCAACTGTGATTCGACTGAGTGATTATTTGACGGCTAGGGCAGCAGCTGCTGCTGTAAGCCCGCTACAAGAACAGTCACCCTATAACAGCCGCGACGAGTCGAGGGAACAATTTGGAGCCGCTAATTCGTTTTCGGGTGTGATGACCACGGCGAAACATGCGCGGTCGTCGACGACGAAAAAAGTGTCGGTGGTCTTTGGAGTTGCGTTCTATTGCATTGTCGGTGCTGGAATGCTATGTATCTGCGCAGTCGGGATTTCGCTGTTTGCGTAAGTTGCTTGTTAGCTTATTGTTCTTTGTAAAGCCTTTTTTTACATTTTTTGTTTTTTTGTCAAAAGGTTATTTTGTGTCAATTAGTTATTTTCATTCTGAAAATGGATTATATAGCTGTTGAATGTCTGTTTTGCCGCAAAATTGGTATCGCGGAGCGCCCGGCATATTTATTGATTTGCGACACTCAAGGTGTATGGTGAAACGTTATTTTGCTTCAATTAGTTATTTTCATTGTAAAATTGATTATATAGTTGTTGAATGTCTGATTTGTCGCAAAGTTGGTATTGTGGGGCGTCCGGCAAATTTATTGATGTGGGACTTTCAGAGTGTCTGGGTTAATAACGATGTTGACGATTTCCATCACAGCATTAGTTATGTATGTGCATATCTAAATAAGTAAGCCAACAGGTGTCAGAAATTGTCATTCAAAGTTACAAAGCGTATTGACTAATGATAGCTGATGGATGAATTAATGAACGTAATAATAATTATGCAAACGCCGCACCGTAGAGATATTTTTGATTTTTGTTTGAAATAGTTTGAAAAGCAAGAATTTTATTATAATACGTATACACTCTACACTCATGTGTAGATTTTGATGTATGTTATTAGCTGATCTTATCAGCATGTATGTATGTACATATTAGAAACCAAAGATTTTAGCTATTACATATTATGCGTGCGTGTTTGATACATAGTTTCGATGACAGATTTGGAAAATAATTTTCACACTGAAACGTGTATAAAAATATTTTTTCTCAAACAGTTTCTTAAGAATTAACAAATCTTCAATTATTGCTATTCACGAGATGATCCGCGAAGAATTTTCTATTATTTCTATCCAGCTGTTGCACTGTTTTGAGATAAAAAACTAAATCGAAGTGAAGGCAATAAAGAAGTAATTTAGTCGGAACGTAGTGTAACGTAGTGGAGATTGTGTGTTGCAGGAGTGACAGCTTTTAAATTCCGCCTGTGTGTGACGGGCCATAACTCGGAAACGAATTAACCGATTTTCATGATCTGGAGCTCGTTCGAACCGGCATGGTATACTTACCGTGTACATCCGCGAGCATTTTTTTGTTTGGGGTATGGAGTCTGAGAGTCAAAATGTGGGTTTTTACCCTGTTATAGTACCCTCACGGAAGCGATTTTTTATCTTGACTTTTGAATTTTTTCTCAGGTTGGTTTTATTTCATAGTAAAATGACAAATGCCAACGCGCATTTTTTGTTTTACAATTAAGGCTCCGGTTCATGGATTTGAGGTATGGCACCCTCGTGGTTCCTCGACGCAAAATTAAAAAAAATTTGTTATGTCGACCTGGGCGGCTGAAAAGCTCTACTTGGGGGTTTTCGGGCATGGGGAAACTCAGCGCCGGTGTTAATTTTGCTGTGCGACGCATGGTTTCGTGGGTACGGGGTTATGGCGCCCTCATGGTACATCGATCCAAAATTCCTAATTTTATTGTGACGTCGTGGGAGGCTAATAGCTTGCACTTGGGGGGTGTTTTTGAAACTTATTGCCGGTGTTAGTTTTGTTCTAACTTGTGCGGTATTGTGCGATGTCCACATATAGCGCATCGACGTACGCTATCTAGAGCTGATTGGCTGTGCACGCAAAAGCTGTAAGTGTACCTATGCTTCACTACGTTCTACAATCTCGATAGAGTTACCAGTTTATTTTAATTTTTGCTTTTTCGTTTATGGTGGCAATAATACATATTCGAGCTAGAGTTACTGTGCCTTCCTGTACACAGTAATTTGTTGGCTATCCATACGTTCGTTAGATTTTTCCCATGTTCGTCCCTCCAAACACCGCATCTTCTACTAAATTAATGATTTATAAAGGTCACTAAAAATTATGTTTTTGTAACCTGCATATTTTAGAAACATTAGTTTATTACTTGTGTTCTTAATGCTAAAACAACGTTTCATTGGTTGAAAATATTTTAGCACTGTTAAAAGTTGTGAAAATATTGAAATCTAGCACTTAGAGCAAAAATTTCTTCTAATCTTAGAAATTTTCCGGATAATGAACGTTACGTCCCAAGCTGTCTCCACATTTCAGGGGCTGTGGACAGGCCAGTATAATTAACTCCGAATAGTAGAGGCACCCATGTTCATTCTTTAAGGGAATTTCAAAGTGGGGGTGGGGAATAAATTTTACTTAAGAATTTATATTTCCACATTTTCATGTAGTTTTAATTCCAAAAAACGACGTGTCAGTATTAGAAATAGCGGTATTTAATGTTGAAAACCATTATGCATAAAAACATATATAAAATTTTGAGACATAAAAATTTTTTGCATGTAGTTGACCATAAAGGTTTCGGCCGATTGGGGGGACGGACATGGAAATTTTGAAAATGGGGGTCCCCCCCACTGTGGACAAGCCAGAATTATTTCACGGATTAGCAAAAATTAGTACAATATTAAGACTACTAGTAAATTAAATTATAGCCAACTTTCGGAATTATGAGCACTAAGCGTCAGAAATGAGTCGCCGTCTTTGAAGTAACACACCAGTCGGCTGTCACTTATGATGCGTTATTCTGTATTTTATTTTCCAGGACAACCCAGCTTCTAAAAAAGCGCTGTGCTGCCGCTGACGATATGCTACAACAACTAGTCAGCAGCGAACACAGCCGTTCCTCGTCGTCACGTCGTGGTTCAATGCCAAGCGTCGGAACGATAACCGGACACGGAAGTAGTAGCGGGTACAACGATTTATTGCCGGAGCTATTACTGCGAGGAATACCGCCTCCTCCGGCGTACAGCAGTAGTAGTAGTGAACCGAGTGCATCATCGTAAATATCAAAAGCGGAAGACTGCTTTGAAATTTGTCGGCATAATACATTGTGTATAAATTTGGCGTTTTTATGCTCCGTTAAAGAGAGGATTTTTTGTTTGGACGTTTTTCTGCGCTTATACATTATGCAGCACACAGAATTGTTATTGCACTGAAATATTATTTATTAAGCTCGGCGGTACAAATCCTACAGTTGACGCGATAAATTTTTAACCTGGCAATGCTGTTTCGATGCAAAGTACTATGTGCGGAATTTGATACAATGTATAGATAATGCACAGTGTTCACCCCAGAATTATGTCTGTCGCATTTCGAGCGAATATAGTGCCATTGGATTGCTATTAAAATTAATAAATTCTATTTTGAGCTGAGCAAGCAGAGATTTCGCTGAGAAACTCGCTAAAATATCGCGGAAATTTCTTTTTATTTGTCGGTATCACTCGTAACTCATCTTCGGGCGGATGGATTTCGAGCGAATTTTATGTTCGGTAACAAAAATGATGATGTGCACCATTGTCAAAATGGAGAAAAACTGGTTTTAAGAGTTACTTTGTCAAAACTTGCCATACGGTTGTCAGTGTTTCGCAGCCCATTTCTCGTGAAACCGGCTGGGGACCATTTTCTGGAATCATCTTTCCAGAATCATTTTCCGGAACTAGCTTTCCAGAATCATTTTCTGAACAACATATTTTTGACGGGCTACTCCCTGGCCGCTGTGGGCGCTCGTTCTTTAACCTTTCATAGGAAATATCGATTTTTCAATTTTCGGCATGTTGAATGTTTATGACTTCAAACGAATGAATTTAAGATGTCCTGACCGGAGCAACTTTAAATTTTGTCAGTCCAAATCATTTAATTTTTTCTGACCAAAATTGTAAATTGATAAAAAAATTTTCAAAAATTATAATTTATATACTCAGAGTTGCTTTGTTATTTCTTGTGTTACGATAACATTTCGGTAAACATGATATAAGTCAAAACTGCCTCTAAAATATGCTTCAGTGAATTTGGTATACTATTTGATGCTTGTTAGCTAAAATTAAATTTTTGGTTTACTCGGCCTGGACCAGTCCGGACCGAAAAACTTATTTAGATTGCATTACTATTGTAAGGTTATAAGTCCTGCTGAATATGGTAGTAGTATTAATAATATAATTTAGATTCCAGGTTGGCCATATTATACACCTTTTTATGTGTTTCAGGGGTTTTACGGTCGATTAACCCGATTTCCGGAATTCTACTCTGTCTTAATTTGTTTGGTTATGCATTGTGTGCAGACCATCAAGAGTTATATAGGTAGGTTGTTCGGGACGTTGAAAACGTTTTTGGATATCTACAGTCCAGCATGAATATTTAATGTCTTTTGCGGTGCTTTTCAATGGGTTTAAACAAACTTCCCGATTTACAGACTATAGTCTGTCTTCAGTTGTAGTATTATATTGTTTTCTGTGCATTTAGGCAGAACGATCTGTGTAGGTTTATCGGTACGTTGAATACGATGGTGCTGTCATCTAGAATTTCTTGCTCGCTTCGTTTCCAGCTCGCGTGCGAACAAAATACTAGTTGAAGAATTTGAGACAGTCACGAGCGAGCCTTGGGTGATCCACAGTTATTTTTGGAGAGCACTGTATATATTAAAAACTGGCTTAGGTACTAAAATTTAACCAGGGGTTGTGTTTCTTCTCAGTTCGGAAGTAGTGTGACAACGTATATTCGGAGCGATCCTACCAGTTCATCTAGCAAGGATGTGGGCGTCGCGCGTTTAACTGAGGAGACATAAGGTATTGTACCTGTTAGAAGACGTCAAAAATGTTTATTTTAGGAACTGGTTGCTATTCTGCATAAAATCGGAAATTTTAAGGTTTTTCAGCCCTTCAGGCAGACATTTGAAAAGGTTTTAGCCAAAGTAGGGGTTTTTGCCTCATCATAGAAAATTTTAGTAATTTTTTTGTCGCGCAGGAAAGTATCTGGGAAGCATGAACTGGGAGAGGTCGTCAGAGTTATCTGGGGGCATGAATTCAACGGTGAGGGTCGAAATCCGTGTGGCTTCTGCCATTTTGAAGAGAATTTTCCGTCTAAGATTTTGTTTGTTAGCTACTTAACTAAAAAATATACAGTACACATCCAAAAATAACTGTCGCTCGGTCGCGATTTGCTCTAGGCTATCTCGAAATAAATTTGTTCTAAAAATAAAATTTAGTATTTAAATAATTTCGAAATCTCGCTCGCGGCGACAACTGTACTGCGTATACATTGGGGAAATAATATTGTGAGCACTGGATCCTATTAGATTTTTTCCACCAGACGTTGCTACAATCAGCCAGGAAGGCCATTGGGAACCATGGCACCGTGTCAAACTGGAATTTATGCAACGATTTTGTTGGTCTATGTGTGATTATATTCAAGCTATTACTACCTTGTTGGTGTCACGAAACGGGTGTCAATGTGGCGGCTTATTGTGTGTGTTTTGTAATGTTACAGTTTATTGATGATTATTAAATTTTGTGCTTTTGTAGATTGTGTCTCGTATTACTTTTAAAGTGTCGTCGTGTCGGTGTTTAAATAATGGCGACTTTGAATTATATGGCTAAATAGTAATTATTAATAGTGACTATAATATAATTTTGAATCATATTTCGAGTTTACTGTATTTTGAGGTGGCATTTTGTCCTATAAATTTTTTTAATGGCCCATGGCGGTTTATAAATAATGACGGCGTTGAATTTAGGTTAAAAATAATCATTTATTGGGCGCCGCGCATTAAGCGATGCTCAGATTTTCCTAAAATATGATACTAGATATCAGTTTTTTTGGTTGTGACGTCCAGATTACAACGTATCCGGGATATTATAATTATATACAAAGCAATTTCGCTATCATCAACGCATTACGTTTAGTAAGGATTAGCGTTATATACTCAGCTGCAGTTGTTCGTCGTAACTAGCAGTCGCCTTGTTAACAATTTTCTATATAGCTTTAGCAACTCATCCCGCCAAATACGACTGTCGCTCGCTCGCGACTTGCTCTAGAAACTCGCTCGAAATAAATTTGATCTAAAAATAGTATTAATTTAGTTTCGACATCTCAAAACTCGCTCATTTCTGGCCCTTACAGTATTTTCTGGAACTACAAGACGAGTTGCTGTGTAAGAACACACACTGCTTTACCTGTACATAAATATCTCCCTTACTGGGCTTCCAGCTTCGCCAGCAGTCGATGTAAATCAACGTTTTTTGTGAAGATCTTGAATTAAATGGTTCATATATCCTAGGTCATAGCTCTATAATTGTAAGGTGAAGCAGTATATAAAGGATCATATTATTTACCTATTATGGTAAATTTCCGACATTTCTTTCCCGCTGTTAGGCAAGATCATAAATATGAATATATATACACAAGACTTCTATGTAATAATTGAACGAGTGCAGCATTTTGTTTTTTTCGATGAAGTAGGTAGGTTCTGGCTTCGACTGTTTTGGACCAAATTGTTTGGTGGATGTGTTTCCTTCCTATATCTTGTAGACTAAATATCTTTCGCACGATTTTTTATTTCATCTTACCCATTTAAGCCTACCATGTTATATAGCCCTCGTCTGGTTTCTAACGAACGAACATCCAGCAAAAGTTATTTTTAGTCGCGAACTAGTTTCAAACGTTTCTTCAGCAATGTTCGAACAGTTCTTGAAAGAATTTGAAAAAAAAACTCGCCAAAAATTCCGAACAGCTACATAACACATTTTGATATTTCTCGAACGAACAGCACTCATTTATGATCATTATTGTATATTGATGCGCTTAACCCTTCGATGCAACAACTAATTATGTATTTCGTACAATGCTGAGCAAACTTTTGCTGCGTCGGTAAACCGAAGCTGATCTGTTGGGGTGCAAGTCTTGTGCCACTAAGCTGTGTAGGAGATGTTGCTCGGTTCCTTGAGGAATAGGATACATGATAAACATTGTTTGCGTAGTACGTTGTGTCCGCTTAGATCCACAATTATTCATGAATGCGTTAACACAACAGCCCTGGTGAAGTATTTGTTTTCGAAATGTTTTTATCAAGTAAGCGTAAGTGAAAAAATTTAATTATTTTTGCTTGACAGTTCGGGATCTTATTATTGCTATTTAGCTGCTGCATAATTGACGGAGGCAAGACGAGCCACCGAAGGTGGCGAGTCGCAGCCGGAGGCGTACATTTAACTTTATTGACGGAGGCAAGACGAGCCACCGAAGGTGGCGAGTCGCAGCCGGAGGCGTACATTTAACTTTTTATATATCAATATACTAGACGCAAAATTACAATTTTCTCTGTGACTTTTTTTTGTTTGTCACAGACAGGTCTGCAGGTTGAACGCCTGGGCCGATTTTAGAAATTTTTTTTCTTCGTGTTGCATATTCTCTTGCGGAGTGCCCTTTCATTGAGCACTTTTTTCTACGAAAATTGCTTTGTACTCAAAATTAAGCAAATGTTGCTCAAACTTAGGGATTTTTGCCATTTTTTCAGCTTTTTCACCGCATCTCGACAACCGTTCGTGCTATTTCGGTGATTTTTTTACATAAAATGTATTTTCATGTTTTCTAAACAGCTGTATATAGCTGATTGACGTATTTCATCTCTTTCCTTAAAAATTAAGCAAATTCTCTTAAAATTGACTTAGGGAAAACTAAGTTCATCATATCTCGACAACCGTTCTTGCTATCTCGGTAATTTTTTGACATAACATGTACCTTCACGTTTTCTAAAAGACTGTATACGAGTGATCTACTTACCTTTATAAATTCTCTTAAAATTAAGCAAAGTCTCTTAAAAATGAGTGAAAAATTATTAAGTGTGTTATAACTTTTGAATGACTCGGCTGATTTGGACTAAATTTCATTGATGGGTACAACTTGATAGATGTATTGTCATTCTACTGTATAAATAACTAGACGTTTTCATGTCTTCCTCTTATTATTGTTACCAAAAATGTTAGAAATTCCACAAGCTGTATGCACTATTCAGACAAACTTTTGCCGCGCGCGATCAGGAAAATGCTGAAATCCTTGGCAACATTGCTGGCAACATCAAGCTCTGGGGCGCCCGCTCCCCGCCGTTGTTAACCACCATGCCTCCGTCACCCACGTTTACGTGAAAATAAAACTGCGCTAGCTATATTGATATATATAGTTATGTTTCTCGCTGCGCTCGCCCCTTCTGTTGACGGAGGCAGAGCGAGCCACGAGGTGGTGAGTCGCAGCCGGAGGCGTACATTAACCTTTTATATATCAATATACTAGACGCAAAATTTCAATTTTCTCTGTGACTTTTTTTTGTTTGTCACAGACAGGTCTGCAGGTTGAACGCCTGGGCCGATTTTAGAAATTTTTTTTTCTTCGTGTTGCATATTCTCTTGCGGAGTGCCCTTTCATTGAGCACTTTTTTCTACGAAAATTGCTTTGTACTCAAAATTAAGCAAATGTTGCTCAAACTTAGGGATTTTTGCCATTTTTTCAGCTTTTTCACCGCATCTCGACAACCGTTCGTGCTATTTCGGCGATTTTTTTACATAAAATGTATTTTCACGTTTTCTAAACAGCTGTATATAGCTGATTGACGTATTTCATCTCTTTCCTTAAAAATTAAGCAAATTCTCTTAAAATTGACTTAGGGAAACCTAAGTTCATCATATCTCGACAACCGTTCGTGCTATCTCGGTCATTTTTTGACATAACATGTACCTTCACGTTTTCTAAAAGACTGTATACGAGTGATCTATTTACCTTTATAAATTCTCTTAAAATTAAGCAAAGTCTCTTAAAAATGAGTGAAAAATTATTAAATGTGTTATAACTTTTGAATGACTCGGCCGATTGTTAACCACCATGCCTCACTTGTCATCCATTTCGTTTACGTGTTACTAGTAGTTTTCATGCTTCCTTTATTTTTGTTAAAATATATATATCGCTGGCCCCGCGCCCCGCCCCGCCCCCGTCGCCGCGGGGCAACGCCACCGAAGACGCACGCAGCGAGTTCATTTAACTTTTTATTCATTATATAAATTTATCTCTTCTTGTGACTTTATTACGTTCATAGACAAATTATGTGTAACTTTGTGTTGTTATTTTTTATTGTTACATTACCTAGCGACTTATTAAAAAGCTCCGGTATTACTATAGTTTTCAAGTGTGTAAATTAATAGTAGTTGATTGTGGTTTTACATTTTTGTTATCGGAGGACAACCGCCCCCCCCTCGGCCGAGTGATTTCAAAAGTTATAACACATTTAATAATTTTTCACTCATTTTAAGAGACTTTGCTTAATTTTAAGAAATTATAAAGGTAAGTAGATCACTCGTATACAGTTTTTTAGAAAACGTGAAGGTACATGTTATGTAAAAAACAACCGACGGGACGGTTGTCGAGATATGATGAACTTAGGTTTCCCTAAGTCGATTTTAAGAGAATTTGCTTAATTTTTAAGGAAAGAGATGAAATACGTCAATCAGCTATATACAGCTGTTTCAAAAACGTGAAAATACATTTTTATGTAAAAAAATCACAAAATAGCGCAAACGGTTGTCAAAATGCGGTGAAAAAGCTGAAAAAATGGTAAAAATCCCTAAGTTTGAGCAACATTTGCTTAATTTTGAGTACAAAGCAATTTTCGTAGAAAAAAGTGCTCAATGAAAGGGCACTCCGCAAGAGAATATGCAACACGAAGAAAAAAAATTTCTAAAATGGGCCCAGGCGTACAACCTGCAGACCTGTCTGTGACAAACAAAAAAAAGTCACAGAGAAAAATTGAAATTTTGCGTCTAGTATATTGATATATACTACCGTAACACGTAAACATGGGTGACAGAGGCATGGTGGTTAACAACAGCATAAATAGTGCATCACTTGTGGAATTTCTAACATTTTTGGTAACAATAAATAAGAGAAATGAAAACGTCTATTTTATACAGTATAATGACAATACATTATCAAGTTGTACCCATCAATGAAATTTAGTCCAATCGGCCGACTCATTCAAAAGTTTAACACACTTAATAATTTTCACTCATTTTTAAGAGACTTTGCTTAATTTTAAGAGAATTTATAAAGGAAGTAGATCACTCTATTCAGTCTTTTAAAAAACGTGAACTTACATGTTATGTCAAAAAATGACCGACATAGCACAAACAGTTGTCGAGATATATAACTTAGGTTTCCCTTAGTCGATTTTAGAGAATTTGCTTATTTTTAAGAAGAGATTAAATACGTCAATCAGTTATTACAGCTTTTAGAAAACATAAAATCATTTTATGTAGAAAAAATCGCCGAAATACACAAACAGTTGTCGAGATGCAGTGAAAAAGCTGAAAAAAGGCAAAAATCCCTAGTTCAGCAACATTTGCTAAATTTAGATCCAAAGTTATTTTCGTAGAAAAAAGTGCTCAATGAAAGGGCACTCCGCAAAAAATTGTGCAACACGGAAGAAAAAAAAATTTCTAAAATGGCCCCAGTTTTTTTTACTACAGACCTGTCTGTGACAAACAAAAAAAAAGTCAGCAGAGAGAGGAAATTGTGATTTTGCGTCTGGTATATATTGATATATAAAAAGTTAAATGTACGCCTCCGGCTGCGACACGCCACTTTCGGTGGCTCATTTTGCCTCCGTTCGATAAAGTTAAATGTACGCCTCCGGCTGCCGACTTCGCCACCTTCGGGTGGCTCGTCTTGTTTGTAGTCGATGAGATACAGTAGCTAAATAGCGATAATAAAATCCCGAACTGTCAAGAAAAAAAAAATAAATTTTTTCACTTACGCTTCCTTCCCAAAAACATTTTCGAAAACAAATATTTTAGGCCAGGGCTGTTGTGCTAACACATTAAATGAATAATTGTGGAATTTAAGCGGACACGACCTACTACGCAAACAATGTTTATCATGTATCCTATTCCTAGAGGAACCGGGAGGCCGTGCTCCTCACCAGTTTAGTGGCAGGAGACTTGCACCCCCAACAGATCGGATTCGGTTTACCAACGCAGGAAAAGTTTGCTCGGCGTGGTACGAAATACATAATTAGTTGTTGCATCGGAGGGTGTAAGCGCATAAATATGCGATAATGGGTCGTAAATCGGGTGATGTAGGGCCTAGCGCTCTCAAGAAATATTAAGCGCTTTCAGTTTTGCGAGTTTTTTTTCGAATTCTTTCAAGAACTGTTCGAACATTGCTGAAGAAACAAATAAAACTAGTTCGCGACTTTTTTTTTTTTCTGCTGGATGTTCGTTCGTTCAAAAACCAGAGCGAGGGCTCTATAACATGGTAGTGATAAAAGAAATAGGATGAAATAAAAATCGTGCGAAAGATATTTAGTCTACAAGATATCAAGAAGGAAAACACATCCAGCCAAACGATTTGGTCCAAAACAGTCGAAGCCAAAACCTACCTACTTCATCGAAAAAAAAAAAATGCTGCGCTCAAGTTCAGCTGTACATAGTAAGTCTTGTAGTATATATATATTCTATATTTATAGTACTTTACCTTAAACACAGAAATGTCAAAAAAGGATTTGCATAATAGGGTGCAATCAATCCTTGCTGCTGCTTCACCTTCGGTATGAAGGAGCCTATGACCAGATTTTGTATAAAACCATTTAATTCAAAGTATCTCAACAAACAAATCAAAAAGTTGATTCCTACATGACCTGCTCAAGAAACTGGAAGCCCAGTAAAAAATATTTAATGTACAGGTAAAAGCGGTGTAGTGTTCTTACACAGCAACCTCGATCATTGCTAGCCGTTGCAGAAAATACTGTAAGGGCCAGAAATGAGCGACTTTGAAGTGTACGAAAACTAAATTAATCGTATTTTTAGATCAACACTTATTTCCAGAGCGGAGAGTTTCTAGAGCAAGTCGCGAAGCAATTAACAGTAAGATTTATTTGGCGGGATGAGTTGCCCTAAAGGGCTATATAAAAAATCTAACATAGGCGACTGCTAGTTACGACGAAACCTAACTGCAGCTTGAGTATAGATAGAACGCTAAAATGCGGCTTACTAGACATTAATGCGTTGATGATAAAGTACTCTTTTTTTGCCTCTGTCTGCGTATAACTCTGCCAAGAAGATGGCTATAATCTGGACAAGTGCAGCATTTTGTTTTTTTCGATGAAGTAGGTAGGTTCTGGCTTCGACTGTTTTGGACCAAATTGTTTGGCTGGATGTGTTTTCCTTCCTAATATCTTGTAGACTAAATATCTTTCGCACGATTTTTTATTTCATCTTACCCATTTAAGCCCTACCATGTTATATAGCCCTCGCTCTGGTTTCTCAACGAACGAACATCCAGCAAAAGTTCTTTTTAGTCGCGAACTAGTTTCAAACGTTTCTTCAGCAATGTTCGAACAGTTCTTGAAAGAATTAAAAAAAAAACTCGCCAAAAATTCCGAACAGCTACATAACACATTTTGATATTTCTCGAACGAACAGCACTCAATTTATGATTCATTATTGTATATTGATGCGCTTAGACCCTTCGATGCGACAACTAATTATGTATTTCGTACAATGCTGAGCAAACTTTTGCTGCGTAGGTAAACCGAAGCTGATCTGTTAGGGGTGCAAGTCTTGTGCCACTAAGCTGTGTAGGAGCAGTGTTGCTCGGTACCTCTGAGGAATAGGATACATGATAAACATTGTTTGCGTAGTACGTTGTGTCCGCTTAGACTCCACAATTATTGAGTGAATGCGTTAACACAACAGCCCTGGCCTGAAGTATTTGTTTTCGAAAATGTTTTTATCAAGTAAGCGTAAGTGAAAAAATTTAATTATTTTTGCTTGACAGTTTGGGATCTTATTATTGCTATTTAGCTGCTGCATAATCTTGACGGCAGGCAAGACGAGCCATCCGAAGGTGGCGTAGTCGGCAGCCGGAGGCGTACATTTAACTTTATTGACGGAGGCAAGACGAGCCACCGAAGGTGGCGAGGTAGCAGCCGGAGGCGTGCATTTAACTTTTATATATCAATATACTAGACGCAAAATTACAATTTTCTCTGTGACTTTTTTTTGTTTGTCACAGACAGGTCTGCAGGTTGAACGCCTGGGCCGATTTTAAAAATTTTTTTTCTTCGTGTTGCATATTCTCTTGCAGAATACCCTTTAGATTGAGCACTTTTTTCTACGAAAATTGCTTTGTACTCAAAATTAAGCAAATGTTGCTCAAACTTAGGGATTTTTGCCATTTTTTTCAGCTTTTTCACCGCATCTCGACAACCGTTCGTGCTATTTTCGGTGATTTTTTTACATAAAATGTATTTTCATGTTTTCTAAACAGCTGTATATAGCTGATTGACGTATTTCATCTCTTTCCTTAAAAATTAAGCAAATTCTTTTAAAATTGACTTAGGAAAACTAAGTTCATAATATATCAACAACCGTTCTTATTATCTATCGGTAATTTTTTGACATAACATGTACCTTCACGTTTTCTAAAAGACTGTATACGAGTGATCTACTTACCTTTATAAATTCTCTTAAAATTAAGCAAAGTCTCTTAAAAATGAGTGAAAAATTATTAAGTGTGTTATAACTTTTGAATGACTCGGCTGATTTGGACTAAATTTCATTGATGGGTACAACTTGATAGATGTATTGTCATTCTACTGTATAAATAACTAGACGTTTTCATGTCTTCCTCTTATTATTGTTACCAAAAATGTTAGAAATTCCACAAGCTGTATGCACTATTCACGCCGTTGTTAACCACCATGCCTCCGTCACCCACGTTTACGTGTTACTAGTATATATCAATATACTCAGACGCAAAATTTCAATTTTCTCTGTGACTTTTTTTTGTTTTTGTCACAGACGGGTCTGCAGGTTGAACGCCTGGGCCGATTTTAGAAATTTTTTTTCTTCCGTGTTGC
The DNA here is from genome assembly GCA_030248225.1 of Trileptium ribeirensis. Taxonomy (NCBI): domain Eukaryota; kingdom Metazoa; phylum Nematoda; class Enoplea; order Enoplida; family Thoracostomopsidae; genus Trileptium; species Trileptium ribeirensis. The sequence goes on from JASANE010014324.1 coordinate 43,038, forward strand.
ATATTCTCTTGCGGAGTGCCCTTTCATTGAGCGGTTTTTCTACGGAAAATTATTTTATACTAAAAATTAAGCAAATGTTGCTCAAACTTAGGGATTTTTGCCATTTTTTCAGCTTTTTCACCGCATCTCGACAACCGTTCGTGCTATTTCGGCGATTTTTTTACATAAAATGTATTTTCACGTTTTCTAAACAGCTGTATATAGCTGATTGACATAATTTCATCTCTTTCCTTAAAAATTAAGCAAATTCTCTTAAAATTGACTCAAAGAAACCTAAGTTCATCATATATCGACAACCGTTCGTGCTATCTCGGTCATTTTTTGACATAACATGTACCTTCACGTTTTCTAAAAGACTGTATACGAGTGATCTATTTACCTTTATAAATTCTCTTAAAATTAAGCAAAGTCTCTTGAAAATGAGTGAAAAATTATTAAATGTGTTATAACTTTTTGAATGACTCGGCCGACGATAACACCATGTAAAACCACAATCAACTACTATTAATTTACACACTTGAAAACTATAGTAATACCGGAGCTTTTTAATAAGTCGCTAGTAATGTACAATCACAAAAATAACACACCAAGTTACACATAATTTGTCTATGAACGTAATAAATCACAAGACGAGCTAAATTTATATAATGAATAAGTGTTAAATCAACATATATATATTTTACACAAATAACTACTACTAGTAACACGTAAACGTGGGTGACGGAGGCATGGTGGTTAACAATCGGCCGAGTCATTCAAAAGTTATAACACATTTAATAATTTTTCACTCATTTTTAAGAGACTTTGCTTAATTTTAAGAGAATTTATAAAGGTAAATAGATCACTCGTATACAGTCTTTTAGAAAACGTGAAGGTACATGTTATGTCAAAAAATGACCGAGATAGCACGAACGGTTGTCGAGATATGATGATTTTCCATTTCCCTAAGTCAAGATTTACCAGAATTTGCTTTTAAATTTTAAGGAAAGAGATGAAATACGTCAATCAGCTATATACAGCTGTTTAGAAAACGTGAAAATACATTTTATATAGAAAAAAATCGCCGAAATAGCACAAACAGTTGTCAAGATGCGATGAAAAAGCTGAAAAATGGGCAGAAATCCCTAAGTTTGAGCAACATTTGCTTAATTTTTGAGTACCGAAGCAAATTTCGTAGAAAAAACTGCTCAATGAAAGGGCACTCCGCAAGAGAATATGCAACGCGAGAGAAAAAAAATTTCTAAAATCGGCCCAGGCGTTCAACCTGCAGACCTGTATGTGACGAACGAAAAAAAAGTCACAGAGAAAATTGAAATTTTGCGTCTAGTATATTGATATATACTAGTAACACGTAAACGTGGGTGACGGAGGCATGGTGGTTAACAACGGCGTGAATAGTGCATACAGCTTGTGGAATTTCTAACATTTTTGGTAACAATAATAAGAGGAAGACATGAAAACGTCTAGTTATTTATACAGTAGAATGACAATACATCTATCAAGTTGTACCCATCAATGAAATTTAGTCCAAATCAGCCGAGTCATTCAAAAGTTATAACACACTTAATAATTTTTCACTCATTTTTAAGAGACTTTGCTTAATTTTAAGAGAATTTATAAAGGTAAGTAGATCACTCGTATACAGTCTTTTAGAAAACGTGAAGGTACATGTTATGTCAAAAAATTACCGAGATAGCAAGAACAGTTAAAGAGATATGATGAACTTGCCCGTTTTCCCTAAGTCAATTTTAAGAGAATTTGCTTAATTTTTAAGGAAAGAGATGAAATACGTCAATCAGCTATATACAGCTGTTTAGAAAACATGAAAATACATTTTATGTAAAAAAATCACCGAAATAGCACGAACGGTTGTCGAGATGCGGTGAAAAAGCTGAAAAAATGGCAAAAATCCCTAAGTTTGAGCGACATTTGCTTAATTTTGAGTACAAAGCAATTTTCGTAGAAAAAAGTGCTCAATGAAAGGGTCAGGTTTTCCGCAAGAGAATATGCAACACGGAGAGAAAAAATTTCTAAAATCGGCCCAGGCGTTACAACCTGCAGACCTGTCTGTGACGAACGAAAAAAAAGTACCGCATAGAAAATTGTAATTTTGCGTCTAGTATATTGATATATAAAAAGTTAAATGTACGCCTCCGGCTAAGAGCCGCCACCTTTAAGATAGCTGGTCTTTGTTCGCTTCCCCTCGTACAAAGTTGAATGTACCGCCTCCGGCTGCGACTCGCCACCTTCGGTGGCTCGTCTTGCCTCCGTCAATTATGCAGCAGCTAAATAGCAATAATAAGATCCCGAACTGTCAAGCAAAAATAATTAAATTTTTTCACTTACGCTTACTTGATAAAAACATTTCGAAAACAAATACTTCACCAGGGCTGTTGTGTTAACGCATTCATGAATAATTGTGGATCTAAGCGGACACAACGTACTACGCAAACAATGTTTATCATGTATCCTATTCCTCAAGGAACCGAGCAACATCTCCTACACAGCTTAGTGGCACAAGACTTGCACCCCAACAGATCAGCTTCGGTTTACCGACGCAGCAAAAGTTTGCTCAGCATTGTACGAAATACATAATTAGTTGTTGCATCGAAGGGTTAAGCGCATCGATATACAATAATGATCATAAATGATTGCTGTTCGTTCGAGAAATATCAAAATGTGTTATGTAGCTGTTCGGAATTTTTGGCGAGTTTTTTTTTTCAAATTCTTTCAAGAACTGTTCGAACATTGCTGAAGAAACGTTTGAAACTAGTTCGCGACTAAAAATAACTTTTGCTGGATGTTCGTTCGTTAGAAACCAGACGAGGGCTATATAACATGGTAGG